>JASDQU011314104.1:376-14527 GCA_032191745.1 Picea mariana
TACGACTGGATGGAACAACCCAGTTGGAGGACAAGTTTCGCCCTATATTCCTATCCCCTTGGTGTTGATTCAGACCAATACTTTTGGCATGACGAATCCACTTCAATCCTATGGATTCTCACCTGGAGGAGGTCAGTCTTACACTTTGGGCACCCCCCAACCTAGATCTAATCTAATTGGGGGCAGTTTTAACAACCCCCATCTTGGATCTAATCCAACTAGGGGAAATTTTGATAACCCTTATTAGAACACTCCCGCTGGAATGATGCCCAATCCATATTTTATGAATCAGCCCAGAAGAGGGTCTTATAATTCTGGAAAAGGTTTTGGTCCTCACCAGAATCTTGGATGGAACGCAGTTCCTAACACACAATCTTTCGTGGGAGGATGGGGTTAGGTGTCGCAACCCCGTATTCTCTTGCTGGCCATGCTTAAAATTCCATATTTGTCTAAACTAGTGAATGAACCGGTGAGTCATGACTCCTCATGTCCCCCTGTCCCTACCAAGCTTCCATCAGACATTCCAAAGTTTGAAGGTAAGAATGGAGAAGACCCTGGTGATCACATCACTAATTTTCACCTTTGGTGCTCATCAAATTCTCTGAACCATGATTCTATCAGGTTACGATTGTTTCAGCGGACTCTCATTGGAGTAGCATCACAATGGTACATTGAGCTACCTAGGGGGATATATGGGTCATTCCATCAGTTGGTGCTAGCCTTTCTCAATCACTTTCAACTGCCCATTCGTTATGACGGTTGCCTTGAACTTCTGTCAACTTTACGCCAAAATATTGACACTCACATCTCAGACCATATCCAGGAATGGCGTAGGAGAAGACGGTTGGTTAAGACTCCTATATCCCCGACATTTCTTTTAGAATGGTTCCTAAAGTCTTTATACACTCTTATTTCAAAGGGTGTTTCTACTTACAGGGTATTCAGTGAGGAAGAAGCTATCCTTAGAGCCCAACAATTTGATTTGATATATGGTCAGTCTAGGATGTTATACCACCTTCTTCCAGACGCACCATGAAAAAATCACGATCCTAGACAAACTCTCGGACCTCATGATGATGGCATTATAGGGTCTGCCAATGTAAAATCTACAGACTCGACAATGAAGCCTGTTGGAGGGCCAGCCTCATCTGGATCCTCCAAACCCACCCAATCGGCAAATGTACATTCTGTGCAATCATCGAAGAACCCAAATGGTGACCAACAACCAAATGGGAATAAAAGGAAAGGTCGAAAGAATTGTAAGGGTGGGAAGAATAATAATAATAAACCCAAGGACAAAGATAATAATGGGAAATAGAATGATAATGCTAGAGAGGGAAGGAAAGAGAAGCATAAGGTGAAGTTTCCTTGTAAGCTTTGTAGTGATGACCACCTTACCCACTTGTGCCCCAAACTTGCGAAGGCTATGAGGCTTTTAAATCTACTGCCCACTGTGTTGACAAATCCATTCCCACACAACCAACACTTAGCCTCGAGTTCTCCAAGCGCTGGAAATGCGCCTGGTGGAAGTCAAAACCCATTGTCGCAAGATGGTGATTGTGTTTGCATCAATATGGTCGATGCAAAAATTGATATAGCCACCCGCTCTCGAGATTATAGATCTTCAAAAGCTAGTACCAGCCTAGAAGCTCCTCCTCCACCCCTGGAGACAAATTTATAGATCGAGAAACCAGATCCACTGCCTCAAATTCTTAAATGAGTACTCAAGCGCTCTACCCAAAACCCTAATGCTAGAGCCGCCTAGAACTATTCTATTGTTGAAGATCTGGGCCAAACCCCTTGTGTGATGTCAACTTTGGAGGTAATCTAGATGTGTCCATCACAGAGGAATGCCTTACTCTCTACCTTAGGAGCTCTAGAGCCTAGTGGCTCGAAATTCATCAAGTTTGATGTCACGGAAGTGAAGCCTCACTTACCCTACCATGTGGATTTTTAAATCCACGTGGAGTATTCTAAGTATACTATCAAATGAGCAGTCATTGATGAAGGTGTTGCCACTTGTGTGATGTCCCTGGTCTATTGGAAAGCTATCAATTCTTCGACCCTTTCCAAGTCGTCGAACATGTTGACTGCATTTGACAGTCATTCCTTCTGCCCTCATGGTATCCTCCCCGCCTTTCCAGTCTAGTTGGGTGGGAAGATGATAAAGGTGGAAGTAGAGGTAGTGGATGCACCTCTTGATTATAACTTGTTACTAGGTCACAATTAGACCTATGCTATGGTCACTATTGTATCATTTGTTTTTCGCGTGCTTTATTTTCCTCGTCAGGGGGAGATCATGATGATCGACCAATTATCCTTTGCGTACTCTAGTCCTAACACATTTGTTGGACCGTCGATCCCTGTGATTGATAATTCTTAGTTGGGAACTGAGAATATTGGTGTCAGAATGTATTCTTCCCTCATGGGTACTTTCGACTTCTCGACACTGATTCACCACGTTTACGACATGTCTAGTAGGCCTGCTTTAGCAGAGAGGTCCATTCCTTTCCACACTTCCTATTTTAGTGATCCTTGGACCTTACCCTCTCCGACTTCATTGATTGAAGGTCAGTCACATGCTGGCATGGCTATGACACTGTCGGCAACAGAGATTGCATATCAAGCTATTCTTGACTCCTCCACCGATCCCGATCTCGTTACCTCACAGACAGACGAGGAGGATCCCGTTCCTAGGCCTGTATGGGCCACTTCATTATCTTGTTCACATGATTTCTTAGACGAGACTTTGCTTTCAGACAAAGCCATCCTCGAATCCATGAATGTTTCCGAGAGACCTTGGGACGATATGCATCATCGATCTTATTTTCTCCCAAGTCTTGAAAGAATTGAGCAAGATGATTTTCGGTATACCTTGAGTGAGATAGTCGGTCATGCCATAGTTCCACTTGATACGCATGGTATTTATGCCGAAGGAAATATGGTGAGTAATTCTCCTACCGTCTCGATTGATATCTCTCGTACCCCTAGAAAAATTGAGAACGTAAATATAGGTGTGGATTGTTCTCCAGAAGAGATTCTGATCTACACCAACCTCTTCAAAGAATTTGTAGATGTATTCACTTGGTCATATGAAGAGATTCCAGTGATCGATCCTCACATTGTCGTACTTGAAATTAGAACTTATCCAGATGCCAAACCTGTTCGACAACGTCTTAGAGTTGTTAATCCTAGGAAGGCCCCCGCTATTAAGGCATAGGTGGAGAAGATACTTAACGTCGACTTCATCTACCTGGTTCCCTTGACCGAATGGGTATCCAACCTCGTTCTTGTGAATAAAAATCAAAGAACCATCCATGTGTGTATGGAATTTTGCAACTTGAACAAATCTTGTCCTAAAGATAACTTCCCCACGCCTTTCATTGATCAGATTCTTGATGAATGTGCGGTAAGCGAAATATTTTCCTTTATGGGCATATTTTTAGGATATAATCAAATCCAGAACAAACATAAGGACTAAAACAAGATGGCATTTATATGTCCTTGGGGTAATTTTGCATACCGGAAAATGCCTTTCGACTTGAAAAATGCCAGAGCAACCTTCCAACGTGCCATAACTTCCGCTTTTCACGATCTCAAGCATATAGTCGAAGCTTACCTTGATGATCTTGCTGCTCACTCTCACAAGGGAGTGGATCATGTCATGCACCTTCGGCTGGTTTTTGAAAGATGTCGTTACTATAGAATTCAGTTAAACCCTCACAAATGCATCTTTTGCGTTAGGTCTGGCCATCTCTTAGGATTTTTAGTTTTTGAGACTGGGATCATGGTAGATCCTCTTAAGGTTGAGGCAATACTTCAATTGACTCCCCCGTGCACGATTAGATAACTTCAAGGTTTACAGGGGAAAGCTAACTTTCTGCGTTGATTTATAGTGAATTATGCCAATATCACTAAGGGTTTCATGCGCGTATTGAAGAAAGACACCCCTTTTATCTAGGCTGAGCGAGCCCAAGAGTATTTTGACACCTTGAAGAAAGCCTTGGTATTAGCTCCTTTGCTAAAATCTCCTGATTACAATAGAGATTACTTGTTTTATATTGTTGCGTCCTAAGAGACGATTGGTATGGTTCTAGTTCAGGAGGATGATGAGCTCCATGAGCACGTAATATACTATCTCAGTCAAAATTTAGTCGGTCCTGAGCTTAATTACTCTCACGTCGAAAAGCTATCTTTGGTTTCCGTTCATGCAGTTCAATGTTTACAACACTATATATTACTTTGAAAAACTATTGTAGTCACTGATGTTAATCCATTTCAATACATCCTCACTAGGTGTATCATAGGTGGGAAATATAATAAATGGATTGTCATCTTGAAATAATTTGATCTCAACTTTGCTTCAGCCAAGTCCAAGAAGTCACTAGTTTTTGCAGAGTTAATATCTGATTTCCCACGATTAGATGAGGACATTATCCATGTCGATTCATTTGTCGATGAACACATTTTCCTTGTCTCATCGTCTGACCCCTGGTATGGAGACATTGTTTTATATCTTCAAACCTTCAAGTTTGCTCAGCATATCTCGCGAGATGATCAACGATGAGTTAGATACCAATCCAAGAAGTATACCATCGTCGGCCACACTTTGTATCTCTTAGGAATAGATAGTATCTTACATCATTTCTTAACTCACAAGGCAGTCGAGTTATTCCTAAATGATTGCCACAAAGGGGCTTCTGGTGTTCACCTATCCGGGCTTGCGATAGCCCAAAAAATCCTGTGAGCCAGTTACTTTTGGCCCACCATCTTTAAAGATTGCAATGAAGCGATTAAGAAGTGTCACCCTTGCCAGGTGTTCACTCGAAAAATGCACTCACACCCAGCCCCTCTTCACCTAGTCATTACCATTGGTCCCTTCACCAAGTGGGGGGTATATTTCATTGATTGCAACCCAACTTCAGCTGGGGGGCATCAACACATCATCGCAGATGTCGACTATTTTACCAAATGGGCTGAAGTCATGCCTACTGTAAAATCTTATGGGAAGACTGCAACCTTCTTCGTGTTCAACCAAATTATCGCCCGGTCCGGTATCCCGAGTGAGATTGTCACTGATCGTGGCAGTCACTTTTAGAATGAAATGATGGTAGAACTAATGTCCAAGCTGGGGTTTAAACATGGTCACTCATCTCCTTATTACCCCTAGGCAAATGGGCAAGTAGAGGCCATCGACAAGTCTCTCAAGACCATTTTGCAAAAAAATGTCAGTCGGAGTAATTCCAATTGGCACATCATGTTGTATCCCGTGCTTTGGGCATACCGAACCTCGGTTAAGACTGCCACCGGTTTTTCACCTTTTCAGTCAGCGCACGATGTGGAGTTGATACTTCCTGTTGAATGAGAAATCCCTTCTCTCAAGTTGGTCGTCAAGCTCCTACCTGACACTTCAGATTTAGAGTGACGCCTGGTGCACCTAGAGAGTCTTGACGAGCAGCGTCGAGACACCTTTACGACTATTGAGGCAAGCAAAAAATGTGTCAAGGTTCAATACAACAAGTTTGTCTGTCCCCGGTTGTATACCTAGGGTGACTTGGTCCTTTTGTATGACCAAGCCAAAGAACAGCTAGGGGCAGGCAAGTTTAAACCCATGTGGCATGGTCCTTATATCGTGCGACGTGTTCTAGAAAAAGGAGCCTATGAATTGGAATATTACGAAGGGAAGAAATTGGCCGAGCCCAGAAATGGTCTCTACTTGAAAAAGTGTTATGCTTGAGCCCCCGGCTTGAGAAAAACCCTTTTTATACTAATGTAAATTTAGTTTATACATATCTTTTCTCTTTTTATCTTTGGCTTGCTTATCAAATTTTCCCTTCTGGTTGGCAGATGTCAACAGAGTCTTCAGTCTACCTAGGATTCACAGATGGAGCCAGTTGTCATACACAGAACTTGGCTTCCTCATCTTGGGTTATTTACTCACCTGAGGGTCTACTGGTGTCTTCAAGTGGCATATGCCTAGGGCCATCCACGAACAATGCGGCTGAATATAACGTCATCATAGAAATTTTGCATGATGGTATCTCACATGGTATTCGCTCTCTAGAGGTTTGCCTGGATTCTTAGTTAATCATATGTTAGTTGAATGGTAGTTACCATGTGCATGATATGACGTTACTCCGTTGATTCCTATGGGTACGTCTTTTAGAATGACAATTTGATTTTATTACATACTTCCACATCCCTAGAAGTTCTAATCATGTATCTGATGCCTACGCTAATTATGTTTTAGATTGGCATTTTTCACATTAATAAAGCAAATGATACCATTAAATCAATGTACACATTGTAAGATATGAGTAAAGACAAAGATCCCTCTTTATATATTTCCAAAAAATATGGTGTTTATATTACAAAATTGGGGCTAAAACCCTCAAAATACATATACAACCGATATACATGTCCCATGACATCTACGCCCTTGGCACCGAATGTGTATCATGATAAAAAACCACGGTGTTTGTGAGATGCTGGAAAAGTCATACCCATGCTTTAGGTACACTGACAACCTATCACTGCATGGCTTCAGGTAGATCCTCCAGCTGAACTAGAGGAATTCTCTGTTTCAGACGAGATAGGTTACCCTGCACATTCTGTAGGACTCTCTCCACTTCTCCTCCCACTGCCTCATCTCCTCGGTTCCTTCACCTATGTCATAGGAATCCTTCTGGCCATTGAGGACCCACATCTGCAATCACACATGTATCGAATTAATAACACCATCAAAAAATATTTTTTGTCCTCTTTAATACAAAAATACAAAAAAAAATGAAATATATAAAAAAATTTACCCATGGCACCGTAGGTAGCTCCTGGTAGAAGTGGCATAATAGGATCCCCTCTAAAATGGATTCCCGTGTAGGGATAGTCATCCAGATCTATGATTTGTCTCCACCACCAAAAGAAAAAAACATCATTGTAGGGTGTCACCACCCTACCTCCCCCTTTCCATTTCATGACCTTGATCCATCGTGCCATAGCCAGATCATTTGGTCCTCTAGGAATGATCTCCACTCTAGGTCCCAAACTTGGGACACGCTCGAAAAAGAAGCTATAAAGGATAGAGGAAAACATGAAGTTTCGTTTCCCCCCCTGCTTGCACTCTATCAACTGACCTTTCATGTTGGTTAGTAGTGAGGTACACCAGTCATAGACAGTGGGTCTAGCACACTCCAGTG
This sequence comes from Picea mariana, assembly GCA_032191745.1. Taxonomy (NCBI): domain Eukaryota; kingdom Viridiplantae; phylum Streptophyta; class Pinopsida; order Pinales; family Pinaceae; genus Picea; species Picea mariana. Next base: position 7,573 of record JASDQU011314104.1, read on the forward strand.
TGTAAAACATAAGTGGTCTTGGTGCTTGATGCAACAAGGTCGATCCTATGATCTTGGTAAGCACGAGCACAATAATCTCTAGGTTGAGGTTACCTATAGCCCGGATAGGGATTTGACTTCCCACCATGGGAGTCTATGCAACACAATGGGCCTCGATGTATTCTTCGAAATTTAGCCCACTCCCTGCCCTGCGAGACTTGAGGTCCACAACCTCCCCTTGGTGTGAAATTCCATTCAAGAAGTAGATGTCCTCTACTTCGATCCTTAATGGTTGTCCATCAAGAATAAATCTCTCGCTATCAGGATCCCAATAGCCCACCAGCATTTCCAACAACCTCACTTGGGCCCTCATTCCTTTGAGAGCCCAAAAATTATATAAACCACATCTTTTTAAAGCATCTTGAGCCACTGGATCTTGATCCACTGCTGCATCTACCTCCTCATGCTCTCGCTCTCTCATTCCAACACCATCCTGCAAAAAACCAAATCATTTTTGAGTTAGAAACATGAATTTTTGCCACTTGCACACGTATAAGAAGTTTATTTACAAACAGTCGTGGATAGGGCCTGCTATACACCCCTTGTAGTTCACATAGGGGTGTATAACTAGTTGTATACGCGACCTATGTAGGGAAACCCGCGTATACCGAAAAACCCAATTTGCGCCATTAAAAACTAACAAAATAGAACCTAACTCAAAATTGTAAACCACTAAAATTAAAGAGGATGGGATGAAGAGGTACCTGGTCCAGACGATGCACGATTTCATTTCTTATTTCTCCCGCGATCGTCGTGTGAATTATGGAGGTTTTTTAGTCCAAATTGCACTATTTGGGTAAAAATGAAAATGATACAGTAAATTTTGATTTTATTACTATTTATAAGCCATTTTTACCCCATTGATATAGTTTCATGTTATTTTTTTTCCTAATGGACTAATTCAAAAATGGTTTTACGTTGGTTTTTATAGTTTCGACTCAATTTTCTTGCGGATTTCAATGTCATGGTTGGTCGTTCGTCTCCTCAGACAGGTACATTTATAACCTAGCATATAAGATAGATACCTACTCTGTCGTGAATTCTTTGCATTATCCTTCATCTACCATTTTTTACGCCTTAGGTATGAACACATTTATTACGATGCATAAACCTTCATCTGCTATTAATAGCGTCATTAATAAATGGTAGAGACTTACCAAACATGGTACCCTAGTTAAAACCTCTTCGTCATTTGGTGCCCCTGCCGAGTTTTTCCTTAGGACTGGGAGTCCATTATAATTCCATACATGACTTTACATTGAGCCTCATTTCTCATGCACATGTGGCCTTATTACCTGCGGACTCCCAATAATAAGTCTCAGTTAATCTCTTTTCCGACTCATCCAAAAACTAAAAAGATCGTCGAGTGATTTGTCCCTTTCACACTCGTTAAAATTGGATTTGAAAGATCATGAGTCTTAGTTAAGCTCTTTTCCAACTCGCTATCAAAAATAGAAAACATTGCCGAGTGAACTTGTCTTTTTCACACTCGTAAATTAGATTTGAAAAGACGTCTATTTGGCACAAGTTTACCCCTTTTTCATACCAAGTAGACTAAAAGATATAAAAAATGACATTTTTTGGTGTTAAGTTGTGATTGCATCTCATTCCCTCGCTTGTTGTATTGAGCCTTTAGCCGGTTCTCGCTTTGCATTATAAACCGTTTCCTAAGCAGTTTGCATCCTCAACCAAGAAAAGCCTTGTTTTTATCCTTTGCAATTTGACACCCCATACCCTGGAGGGAACATCAACTCGAGTGTCCATCTCCCACATGCATTTCCTTGCATTGAGCATAGGTACATTCCACTGCTAGAACTAGTTTTGCTTATTTGCGACACTCGTTCCCTCCTCTGTATCATAGCATTCATTTTTTATGAAAAAACAAAAAAAGGTGGGCAGGAAGGGAATACTATATTGTAATTGGAAGAAGTCGTGTCACCTTTGAACATAGCACAAAGTTATTGATTCCATGTGTCATCATAATTTTGGGTTTAGCATGGCCTTAGGAAGATGATCTCGCTACATCATTTTTCTCTACCGATTGGTTACTCTTCCAGTCCTTATAGATAACGTCATCGATGCCTCCTACATCCAATTGTCACATCATTGAGTCCATGCATTCAGAGTTCACCATATGTCTCATGCTCTTGTTCAAAGGATGTCTATCAACCTGTGTTAGCCACTCCTCATAAATATTGACTTTACATGTCGGCCATAACCTCAGTTTGTCTCAGAATCACATGATACTTTGGTCTTGTCATGCACCTTGGCCCTACTTTCATCATTGGTAGGTCACCTTGAACCCAAAAATCAACATTTTATCATTGGTCGTTGACTAGGTGGTTTCGCTTGTGTTCAACGGCAAGACATCTATTCATACTTTAGGATTCGTGCAGTGTCTTGGATGCCATTAGCCTTATTGGTGGTTTCCTCACCTTTGTCAGCACTTTTTCATCACTGGCTTCTATTTAGAGGGTCATTTTCATGTACTGCTTGCATTTGGCACACACGAAAAACACATAGGGTCGTTGGTTTGTGAACATGTTCTTCGTCCGATCTCCACCAAATCATCAAGCTCCTACTTTGTTCCTCGTGCTGACTGATGAGAGATGCCTCAATGCTCTCCTTTCAGTGGGTCTCCTTCCATCGACTTCAGCTCATTTATTATGGATATAAGACCTAGAGTTTTATGAGTACCTTGAGGCTTGCAGTCATTAGTGGCAGGATCTCTTGCCATTGATAGATGGGAATATATCAATGTCACCTGATCAATGGATCTCTCAAGTGTTCGACACCAACTCCTTTATTCACATTTGTAGGAATGTACTCGGTGCCTTGATGCCTACTTTCATTATCGGTAGGTTGTATCGCGTTTGTTAATGGAATACTTCAATGATTGGTAATCAAATGATGTCTCATCGTGTTCGACCTCAACTCATTTATTCACATGATATAGACTTGCACCATTAGCGGATAGTGTAGAAGACTTGAATACATCACTATGTGGTCACAGATTTCTTGAGTTGTTTCTTCCATTTCATTGGACCAATACCTATTTGACTTAAGTGATCATGGGAGATCAGATTGTACTGCATGGTATATATATATCTTTAGATTGATTTTTGAGACTGGTTTCATTGGGCCTTGTTCGTGACTATGACAGATTTTGGCATATAACCGCATTTGTATTTTCCTATTCATGACCATGAACACTTTCTTGGTATATTTGTCACATGGATCTTCATTGTATTCTTGGTAGCCATGTATGCAAAGTCAGTACATAATGTAATGAGCAATTGAGTTCGTCTAGCTGGTTCTCTACCACTCCACTTATGGGTTATTTATAATGTATTTCAGTCATTGCAGATACTCCTCTGATCTCACACATTAGGGGGCATTTGTTATAGCAAGATTTGCCTCACCATTGCTATCTTTCACAAAAGACCCTTTTCCACTTCCCTATGCAGACTTTTCATCCCTTTTTTGATGAATTCAGAGATAAAATATACATTTTTCCACATATACTCTCCCTAACTGCTATGAAAGATGCATATACGCTTGTTGCTCCATTACAACTCACGTATATAGGGATTTGTGGTAGAAAATATAAAATGAGGTTGAGTTTCCATGTCAGGACAAAATATCTTTGATCCTTGGCCTTCCATGTACTAGAAACATTCTGACTCGGCCCTTCAGTTGCATTCTAGAGGCTATAAGAGCACAATTTCGAACTATGGAAAAGAAGGAGAAAGCATTCAACTTTGAGAGAAAAGTTACTTTGGAGAAATTACTTCATATTGAGTTTACATCCCTTTGTCCCTCAAGTCTGAACACAGTGTTTAGCCCCCAAGATCTTCCCTTATTATTGAGAGGACCTCTTTGTCTCTTTCTCATGAGCTTGACTTTGGTGGAGGATTGAAGTGGTGGGGACCCAGTTGGAAGGAACTTGGTTTCTTGGTTTCGAACCGTGTTGACACGGAAGTCTGTAATGTTGACACTTCTACTGATCAATTATTAATAGAAATACTCCTTTCCCGTCCTATTGGTACCTTGCAAATATATGATTACTATCCATGGGCGTGTTTGTAATTTTTATTAACGGATTATGCTATTTGATATGCTAACCCCTTTCGTAGCATCATTATATACTTGCTTTGCTTGTTTGTTCAGAACTCCTCATAGGTAGAAATCTTTGGGTCGAGGTGCTCAACAGTGGAACATCATCAAACGTTGGATCAAGGTAGGCCACTTTCTTGTCTTGCACATTAGTTTATATAGCATATGTTTATATTGAGTTAATTTCTGCAGTCATACCTGTCTGTTGTGGTTTAACCTTGGCCATAGAGAGTTTTTCCCTTGTAACACACATTCCCCGTACAGAAAATCGGCAAGCTGATTCATTACCCAAAGCAGCCTCAACTTTCGCACCTCCTACAAACCCTGCATACCAAACAATATACAGTGTTGGCAGGTGTTTGGAGATGATGAACATATCATAAAGTTCCTTGAAATGGTGGAATACTTTGTCGAGATGCATATTGACCAAGAAAACCAGAATGACCATACTTGGATTATGCAAGAAGAGGAAGATCCTCAAGAATTCCAAGAAAAGATCGTGAATCATCTCATGTTAGTACTAAAAAACAACCAAATCCTTAAAGGTCTAATCCCCTTAGAAATACTATTTGACCAAAACGAGATGTCCTTAAAATCTACTCCACAACCTCAACCAGAAGAAGTCAAAGATTGAGATATAGGTACCAAAGAAAAGCATAGAATAGTAAAAATATCAAAATATCTTCCTCCTAAGATGAAAGCCAAATATGAAGATTTACTCTAGTAGTATAAATACGTGTTCTCCTGGTATTATGACAAGCTGAGAACCTATGACACCACTGTGATCGAACACAAGATTCCTTTAAAGCCAAGTGTTAAACCTTTCAGACAGAAGCTCAGACAAATCAATCCCATATTATTGCCCGTTGTTGAAAAAGAAGTAAAAAATATCCTGGACACTAAAATAATTGTACCACTCAGGTACTCTAAGTGGGTAGTTAATCTGGTCCCATTTTGGAAGAAGAGTAGAGAAATCAGACTGTGTGTATATTTTAGAAATTTAAATAAATCATCTCTCAAAGACAATTATCTGCTACCGAAAATGGACCATGTTCTAGAAAAAGTGGTCGGATCAAATAGAATTTCAATGATTGACAGATTTTTCGGTTGCAATCAGATTGTTGTAAATGAAGATGATAAAGAAAATACAACATTCACCACCCCATGGGGTACATTTATGTATGACAAAATGCCTTTTGGTTTGATGAATGCAGGTTCTACTTTCCAGCGAGCTATGGATATTGGCTTCATCAGTGAAAGAGATATATTCATCGTTATTTATCTTGATGATCTAACCGTTTTTTCCAAATTTGATGAATAAGAACTAATCCACCTCAAGCAAATGTTCGAGAAATGTCGCAAATTTGGTTTGTCTCTAAATCCCAAGAAATCTCACTTTGTGATGCAAGAAGGTAAACTCCTGGGCCATATTATATCTCGGGATGGGATTAAAATCGATCCTAAAAGGGTCGAAGCTATTGAAACTATAAATATTCCTAGAAATGTAAAAGAAATCCAATCATTTTTAGGGAAAATAAATTTTTTGAGGAGATTTATCCCAAACATTGCTGAAATTATGAAATTGATTACAGATATGCTCAAGAAGAACAATGAAGTTAAATGGATGGCCGAAGAAAAATAATCATTGTCACACATCAAGAAAATTATAGGTGAAGCACCTATACTGACAAGCCCTGATTATCTAAAGGATTTTTTGATCTTTTCATTTGCATCCAAACATATAATTGTGTCGGTACTCCTCTAGAAGAACAAAAAGGGTTTTGAGCAACCAATAACGTTTTTTAGTAAAAGCCTTAGAGACGCAGAATTGAGGTATGACATAATGGAAAAATAGGTATATGCCATGGTGAAAGCACTAAAATATTTTAGAACCTATGTACTGGATTCCAAGATCATTGCATATGTACCCACCAGTTTTGTTAAAGATATATTAGTTCAGCCTAATAGTGTTGGGAAGAGGGGTCGATGGCTTGCTAAAATTCAAGAATTATATCTAGAGGTAAAACTGAGAAATCTTGTAAAGGGACAGGGTTTGGCTAAGCTTCTAGCTGAATCAAATTTCAGAGCGCTTGGAATAAATAACCTACAAGAGAGTGAAGGATATTTAGACATAGATGAGTTCGACAACCAGATAGCCACAACCAGAATCGAAGAGAAGTTTTCATCTTCGGGTTGGTATAAAGACATAGTATCTTATCTTTTGACTCTGAAATGCCCAAACAATATGTCTCCATCTAAAATTAGGACATTGAAATTGCATGTGGTAAAGTATTGTATCTCAAAAAGCCAGTTGTATTGGAAACACCCTCTAGGTTTTCTACTAGTTTGTTAAGTAGAATCTGAAACAGAAAGAGTTATAAATGAATTTCATGAAGGAGTGTGCGGAGGACATCATGCGTGGAGAGAAAAAACCTATAAAATCCTGAGAGAAGGATATTATTGGCCTAAGTTATTCACAAATGTGAATGCCAAAGTAAAAGCCTGTAACTCCTGCCAATTATTTTCAAGCAGGCAAAAACTCTCGGCGTTACCTTTGGTCCCGGTTAAAACAGAAGCCCCTTTTCAACAATGGGGGTTAGATCTTATAGGCAAAATCAATCCACACTTGAGTGCACAACATAGATGGATCCTGAACGCTACAGTCTATTTCACCAAATGGATAGAAGCTATCCCGACCAGGAAAGCGACAAATTCGGTGGTAATAAATTTCTTGGAGGAAAATATATTATCTAGATTCGACTATCCCCAGAAGATAGTTACAGATAATGCCCAGGCATTC
>JASDQU011314106.1:4698-15482 GCA_032191745.1 Picea mariana
TTTGCTCCCAGAGGAATTCTCAGGTCAAGGTTAAGGTGCTCGGAGGGAGGCTTCGGCCTGTGGTTGGGTGACGAGGGTATCGTCAATGGTAAAACGAGCACACCATCTTTTATATTCTAACACTGGATTATATTGCAAATGAAATGAGATATAAACCAAGTACATAACACCACTAGGAAATCATTACTTGATGGTTGTAATTAACAAATAGAGATGGTATCACATTACATTCCCCCTTAATGACAATATAAAAGCGGTGAATATCATGATTTATTAAAACCACGGGCTTCAAAACTTTGATTCAATGGAAAAGTTGGATGGCCACCAAAATCCACCTAGACGAGCCTTGGATTTGAATGACATAGAGTATTCCTAATAAAAATCTTACAAATGATCCTTTGAGGTTGTATGTGATTTAAGTGAATCTTGAGTAAGAGCCATTTGTTAATGCCGCATGAGTTGCTATTGGTGTGACTAGTGTCCTAGAGGATATGTATCTAAGCAAAGGTATGCTACTTTCACAATTGTTGTATACACTAGTTTGAAGACGTGCTAATTATATTAATTTAAAGTGAAAAAATAATATATGTCTTATACCAGGGTGATTGGACTTTAGATGTTCCAAACATTTTCCAGAAAAACTCACGATAGATAGCTTTTATCTCGGTGTTATTTGTTACTATTTATATAATCCTAATTCATTTGCTACTATTATTTGTAGTATTTAAATTGATCCTAATTCCTTTGCTACTAGCACTAACTAGGGCAGGTTGTGATGCTTAGAATGCCGATTGTAATTACCTTTGTTTATAGTGTTGCTCGTGGTGGATTTATTGAATCAACAAACCAACAACTAGTTAAGAGATATTTAACAATGATTCACATTCTTCTATACTCACCATTTTTGTTTCTTCTCTTCAATTGTTTTTGAAGTTTGATTACAAATTATGCATAAGATACTCATGGTTCAAACTTCATTCTTGAACATAGCTCTAAAAACTTCCATCTTCCATCCTAAATCAACCGTGTGGATCTCACTATATAAAAGAGGCTAACAATAAATCAACGATGTGGTAAAAAGGAGAAAGGCTAAATCAAACCACGCATTGATGTATAGAAATTGGGTAAAATAGAGGCAACTTACTTTGGATTTTTAAGTATTTAATATTTATGAAATTATAAAAATAAATAAATAAATCATAATATTTAAATATATTTATAAATATAAATTAATCATAAGTTTTAAAAATACATCATTTGTATTTTTTTAATTAATTCATCTTTTATAATTCAAAATAATAAACATATTTCCACAATTCAAAATAATAAATATTAATAAACATATGTTCGAATCTATGGTTGTACTCCAAAACCACTAAATGAACTACATTTCGAGTAACTCATAATTACATGTTACATCCATTCACTAATGGAATTTTTGTGTAATAAGAAGAATTAATATCCGGATGGAATTTGTGTGTAATAAGAAGGATTAATATCGTCCACATTTTCCACTCATAATTACATGGGACATTCATTCCCACATGGAATACATGGAATTTTTAATCCGACAGCAAAGATGAATCCCGTGCGAGAGTTTCTTGACGATCTATATACCAATTAAAGATTAAATATTACCAAAAGTGAAGTCTTATTAGTTTTTCAAACTCATTTATTTATACAAAATTACTTATTTTCCATTATACTTTGGTAATTCAAATATATTGGGAAAATGATAGATGAATAAAGAAAAAATCACAAGTCTTGATCATTTATTAATATGTACAATGCACACAAGCAATTCAAAAGAAAGTAAGAGACCAGAAAACCAATTTATAGGGAGGGAAATTGTTCTTGATTGGGGTCGAAGATTGCTCCCAGAAGTGAGAAAGAGTAGAGCCAAAACATATACATCTTTTACATCCTCCTACCGTTGTGCTGTCCTGTTCTATATTCTGCCATGGCTCTGCGTCTCTTTGAATTGAACAGTGTTTTTTTGAAACAGGCTTCGGGATAAAGGGAAACGGTCAACCGTAGCGTTTGGATTTTGAATTTTAAATTTTCATGTTAATTTGAGCGGTTGACTGGAGGGCCTTTAATTCAAATATATGGACATGGGTGTATGGATGTATATACTAGTATAGCTATATAATTGTGGTTGATTAATCCCGAAAGGTTGATAAGATGAAAAGAATCCTTAAAAAAATATATTAAATTTTATTATTGATTAACAAATAAATGGTTGAGTTTGGTGTTAATATTTTAATTTCTGTTAATCACTTAGGTGGCAATCAGTTAGCGATTAAAGTAATTGTTAAATATGATTAGATAAATGTAAAAAATAAACACATAAAGAGATGTCTTTATAATAGCTAAGAAGTTAATGATTGAAATCACAGCCATTTATTTTGTGTGACTACTAAGAATATTCCAGCCATATTTAATCATGTCTATAGAAAACTTATTAAGCACTAAACCCCTATTAAATCTGCCCATTATCAAATTGACGTAACTATTCCCTGGACAAATTGACGGAGAACCAAAACTACTCAGAAGTCGGGAGAGCAGCGGTCATCGGGAATGCCGGAGGTGCAAACGCCTAGGGTGAAAAAGTCTAACAGATAGATTACGCATACCTAAATAGTCTGGAGACTAACAGTCTAACAGATAGATTACGCAGACCTAAATAGTCTGGAGACTGGAAATTATTTTAATTTCCACTAGACTAATAATATTCTAATGGGACAGACCCTTCACTACAAACTACATTACCACTTGGGAAGTCCCCAAGTGCTCCTCGAGTGTGTGTATGTTTATCTCGAATGGCTTGACAATATTTATTTGTAAAAAATCTAAAGGGATATAGTGTTAAGTGCTCCCAGAGTGTGTATATATTTATCTCGAATGGCTTGAAAATATTTATTTGTAAAAAAACTAAAGTGATATGGTGTTAACTTGTTTTAAGCGATATAATTTTTTTTATTGCTTGAATTTTAAAAGTTAAATTATACCAGACATCTTAAATTTTACCCGTGTAAAATTTTGCAAAAAGAATACAAATTTAAATCATTTTTATCATACGCCCAAGATTTATATCTTTTGTTTCTCGAAAGTCGAGACAGAGAGCTCCCATAACTCTAATATTGGACGGAGAAAAAACTTAGGGGCGAAGCAAAAGATCTGGTCAGTGGTCGGGACAACTTAGGCTTGAATACGGGACAGGAGAGCTTCTCGAGGCGGCCAATATACAGTTCCAATATTCAGTTGGCTAAGCAGCATGGAATGTCGTAGTAGGTGGCGGCATTGAATGCTGGAGTATGGAATGTTGTAGTAGGTGACAGCATGGAATGCCCTAGTAGGTGGATTATAGGTTGTTGGATTTGAAAGCAATCTAGATCGAATTGTTAATAATCTACTTATTTCAACATTCAATGTTAAGTAAGTTTGATATTAATTCAATGCTAAGTGAGCTTGATATTGCAAAAATGATGCAGTAGGTGGATTATAAATTGTTAAATCTGGTGAATTATAGTTCATTGAATCTGAAAAAAATCTAAATCCCACTGTCAATAATCCACCTGCCCCAACATTGAAATTGAAGTAGACTTAATATTATTGTTACCTATGTTTTCATTGTACAGCTATACTAATATGTAACTATACTAATATGTACACGCTAGAAATTTCAAAATCCAAATCCGACTATCAATAATCCACCTGCAGCAGCAACATTGAAGTAGGCTTGATATTGCTCGGCCCCGACGTTACCTACGTTTTCATTGTACCGCCATACTAATATGTACAGGCTAGCAATTTTGTTAGTCCCGACTAATTTCGTTTGTGCGGAGAGAGAGCTCTACAGGCCTATAACCCGCCACAATTAACTAGTAACTCCACCTATCCACCACCTATCCACTTAATAATGTTAGAAGAATTGAAGGGAGAGATATGAGTTCAATCATTTAACAGGTTTTATAATAAAACCTGTGGCTAATCATCAGACGCTTGACCCTGTTTAATCAATCCACGCTGCAAGTCCTTTAGGCTGTGTGGGCCTGAGAGTCAGCATCATACGAGGAAATTGTGAACCAGGTAGCGCTCAAGAGCCGTGCAGAGGTATAATAATAAAATTATTTACAGCACACTGTAATAAAAGTTTACACGCACATCTTCATTCATTCTCTTTATTTCTTCTCATAGTTTCATTATTATTTTCTCAAAAAGAAACTATGCAGTAAAATGTAAAAGATGTACCTGTTCAGCGTCGCCCGCGGACCGGAGAAAAATAAATAACAAGTAGGTGTTCCATCGCCACCCTGCTGGATCATCGATCCGTAGATCTCATTCCGGACCTCTCTGCGTTTAAAATTTAACATCAGAAATTAAAGTTTTAGTTCAATTGACAAAACAGGAAGAGAAAAAAAATTATGATTAAAGAAATCTCAATACTCATCGCCAGATCTATCCCCATCGTGTTTGCTTATGGAACGCCACTCCACGCTCGCCTATGGCTGTAGGCATTCATATATTTTCATTGGCCACGCTCCGCTACTAGGGTTTCTTCCTCCTTCAACATCCACAAACTCATATATAACACATCCATCACATAATAACAAAATCACAAACATAATACATAGAGCCAGACACATAACAACAACACCCGATACACAGAGCGCTCGACTTTACAACAACACTACTGCCTTAGAGAGATACAACAAGCAAGTAGACAATACTTAAAAAAAAATAGAGGTGAACAACCTCCTCTCAATATAACTAATGTGAAATGTTCTGCATCGCATCCCGCTCTTTTCCACCATCTTCAGCGGTTACGTTTGTTTTTTCCCACGATCTGTATAAATATCCAGCAACAGGGAGTTCATAAATATCCAGCAACAGGGAGTTCAACTCAAGCACAGCCATTCAACCAAATCCAACGGCAACCAATACAGATGTGAGTAAAGTTGTAATTACCGATATGTGGAGAGATGGGCCGCATTTGCAGTATCTATGAGGAAAGAATTCGGTGGCCTGGACATCCTAGTATTCCTACTTCTTCCGGAAATTTCCGTAGACAAATTTGTATGACCAAAGGGGGAGGAGGAGGAAATAAAGCAAAGAAGGCATCACATGACACATTAAAAGCCGGTGAAGAGTTTGTCGGACGGAAGTAGATTGTCCAGTCAAACATGCCGGGAAAAACGCGTGAAACTGCTTCCCACGAGAAAGTTATGAATACTGGGAACGTTATTAATTCAAATAACTCGCTAGGACGAAATAAGGCGACGCAAAATATCTGGTCGGGACAGCTTTGGCGTGTGCGAGTACTGGACGGGAGAGCCCCCGAGGTTACCTACCTGCCTTTTCATTGGACCGCCGTACGAGTATGTGCAGGCTCAAGATTTCGTCTGTCAGGACTCGAGATATTGTTTGTCCGGAGTCCGGACGAACAGCTCTAGCAACTCCAATAACCTGCCCACAATTTCCTAGCAACTCCACGCAGGGTTGGAATTTGATCGGGCAAAATTCAGGTGACCGTCTTTCAGAATCGGTATGCCTTTTAGAACCGGTATGCAAATTAAAACTAGCATATCCCTTAAACCGGGGATATGGAGTATACACGTAAAACTCTTAAATAAATACGACTTTACCTTGAGTAACATCCTTTTTAACTGTCAAATTTTAAAATTTAAATTTGAATTATCATAACACATATGATATATTATATGTAATATGTGTTATGTCATAACACATATTACATATAATATATCATATGTGTTATTACATATAATATATCATATGTGTTATGACATAACACATATGATATATTATATGTAATATGTGTTATGTCATAACACATATGATATATAATATATCATATGTGTTATGTCATAACACATATTGTGGTATATACAATTTCATTTTAAACCCTAGTTTCCTAAATTAGAACCCAAAACAGATCGACATAGTTTGTGATTTTTAAATAACAAGAGTTTAAATTGTATTTGATATTTATTATATCTGCTAATAGGCATGGTATATAATGATGAGTTCACCATTGACTATATATTAATTCATCAGTTGATCAAAAATTAATATGACTTTTTAATGTAACACTTTAGAAATAGATTTTATTTATTTATTTTATTTATTTAAATTTTTTTTGTCAAGATCTCATTGGCTATTCAAACCTACCTCTTATTGCAGAATTAACAATAGTTCATGAATGCCTACATAAATTAATATTACTTTTTAATGTAACACTTTAGTAATAGAATTTTTTTATTTATTTCATTTATTAAAAAAAAAATTGTCAAGATTTCATTAGCTATTACGATGTCACTTGTCAGTGTCCTCCTGCTGTCATTTGGCAGCAGTGGAAACAAAGTGTGTCCAAGGGTTGATCCGCCATTTCTCCACCTGCATCGCCTCGCTCGTGTGGACTGGGTTGGGATGGGAAGGGAAGCACCCGTCATGAATAGATTTATCAAATTATCCCTGTAGCTTATCAATTACTTCACCGGTCACCGTACCAAAGCCCACTTAGGCTTACGACGAAGCTTTAACTCTATCTTAAATATGTTATTAACAATAATATTTTTTATAAATATATCATTATTGGTGGTAAAGTAGAGTTAGCGCGCTTTTTCTCTCTTCATTGACTCACTTTCATGTTTCAACCACGTGGTATGTAAATATGAAATTACAGATTTCTCTCAAGGGAAGGAGATTTTAATATTTTTAAATTTATGAGATTTTAATATTTTTAAATTTATTTTAAGATGAGGTTTAAATATTTTTATTTTAAGATGAGGCTTAAATGTTATATGTTTTGATTTTTTTAATCTATATTATTTTGTTTAATTTTATTCAAAACAACAGAAAATTGAAACTTAATCCAAATTTAAGTAGCTCTATTGGAAAAAAAAAAATCAAACTTAAAACATTTAAACAATTCTTTTTGATATACTAATATATTTAATATCTTAAAAATTATTTTAAGACATTATATTAATATATATTTTAGAAACTATTTTAAAACACTAAATCAATGTGTTAGAGGGCAGATTTAAATTTATAATATATATTTTAAAACACTAAATCAATATGTTATAGTGAAGCAAAGGTCACATGGACTTCACTGTTGAAACGAGATAAACATTATTCTCTTGCTATTTTTACTGCTGGCATGCACTTCATAAGTTTTTTGATAAATATTTTATTGAAATATATTTAAATTAATTTGAATTTAAATATATATATTATTTTAATGGGCTTTATACAAACAAGTATATACCAGGCAAGGAAAGTACCCTCATCGGCAGGTATATGTTGTCATGCAGTCTTGTTTGATACTGCAAATATTTTAAAATTAGTATACTTCGTAAGTTGGTCAATGAGAATGACTAAGTAATTTAAGAGAATTTTTCATATTAATTATAATTACAAAGATATTTCAATTAAAATAATTATATTTCAGATTGAAGACTTCTTATCCCTTTTAAAAAGAGTAAGTGTAAATCTTTATACTCAAGAACTTATTTATATATAAAATATCTTTAAAAATGATAATGGAATTTAAAAATAATATGTTTTGGTGGATAAAAAATGTAATAATAATATTTGTATTCATGAATTAAAAAATTATAAAATAATATGGGGTTGTTGCAAATTTTATATTCAAATGTACGATTGTTAAGATTGGATGAAGATGAACAAATCAATTTGGTTTATCTAATTTTATGAAAGGTAAGGAAATACTTATTTAAATTTAAAATTGTATTTCTATATGAAAAAATCTTTTAAAAAGAAGTGTTTCTTAATTACCATATTTGTTTTTAACTAAAAAAATATAAATAATGTTATATTAATAAAGTAAATCTAATTAAATATAAAAATATTTAATTTCAAGACAAATTACATATATAAGATATCTAATTTCAAAACAAATTACAAATTTTAAATTAAAGATATATAATTTCAAGACTAATTACAAATCTGGAAAAGAAAAAAAATACATTAATGAAGAATATTTTAAAAATATTTTATTTCATGACAAATTAGAAATCTAATGAAGATCTCTTCAAGGCAAGCTACAAGTGTGTAAAAAAAGATATTTAATTATAAGACAATTTACAAATTTGAAAATAAARATATTTAATTTTAGAATAAATTACAATTGCTAAAATAAATATGTTTAATTAAGGGCAWATTACAAATCTCCAAATAAAAATATTTTATTCCAAAACAAATTATAGATGTAAAAATAAAGATGTAACTATATTTAATTGTAGAACAAATTACAAATGTTAAAATAAATATTTTTAATTCCATGAATCATAAATCTAAAAGTGATCCCATAAGTTAAGGGGAAAAATCAAGTCTTGCCTAGTCAAAACTCCTCATTCTGCATCATTAAATTCAATTTATTTAAAAATGCTCTTATAAGATTGAACCTTGCCTAGCAAAAAACTCTTTATTCTTTATCATTCCAATCTATTTGGATTTTTTTTTTAATTAACTTATGTATACATCCATTATAAACTAGTTTAATATTTCTAATTGAAAAATATAAATTAAACAATAAATTTTGATTAACTTATATATACATCCATTATAAAACCATTTAATACTTTTAATTGGAAAATATGAATTAAACTTAATTTATTTATATGTATAAAGGTTACCAAATTAGTTAATATAATTTTTTTAAAACAATTACACATTTTAAAATAATATCATAATCTTCACTTCTTATCATTCCTTATCCATAAATTCAATTCATTTAAACACTTTAATGACAAAAATTATATACTTAATATAATTTATGATTTAATTATAATGATAAATAATAAAATATAATGTTTTCAATTATAATTTAATTAAATATAAATATTCAAATATATTTATAAAAAATTATATGAATAAAATTTATGCTATAAAATATATAATTTAAAAAATGTTGGATGATCACCATACTCATCCAAAACTTCTATACTACATTTTTTTTACTTTTAATTTGGCTTTTTCAAAAATCTTTATAAAATTTATATTTCATATGTGATATGATAGTGAAATTGATTATGATAAACCTCTAAACCAGAAGTATCACAAAGAATTAGCTAACCACTAAACACATTAAGCATGCATAATGTATAATATAGTAGGGTATTAACACTTTAGTAAGTGAAAATATTAGTTTTATATAAATTATGGGCAAAGTGAGAGTTCTACAAAATATATTTTATTTGAAAAATTATGTGATATTGTTTTTTAAAGAATGAAAATTTTGACATAGTCTCCTCACTCTAAAAAAAAATCACAAATGAACATAAAAAGAACCACAAGTACAATGCCACATAAATAAATAAAAATATATATATTATAACCTATAAAAAAAGATATATAATTATTTCATTTAAAATTTAAAATTTCCCCACTTTTAAATATATTCTTATCATTTAGACAAATACTTTCTATGAATCTTATTTCTTTGCATTTGAACACAAAAAAAATCAGACAAGAAAAGTTTATCTACCCTCATTCCATTTCTTGTCATAGAATTAAGGGAAGAGAAGACTTGAGAAGTTGGAAGAATGAACTTACTTTTGAAAGGTTTCTTGTTGGGGACCACAATGAGGTTTCTTAAAGCTCTCATTGAAGATGTATCTTAAATAAAATTTCTTCTTTTACCTTGTTGTGAACATGGAATAAAGAGCCACTTAGTTTAGGGAGTGCTTCAAAAATTGTGCTTACACTCATTATTTTGCTCAGTAGAGTTACCTAAACTAATGAAGAGATTTAAGTAATAAAAAATACCTTCAACAAAACAGATTATAAATATTGCAAGCATTATCACAAATTACTCAAATTAATAAGAAATAAGAATTGACATGAAAGTAGCATGAAACAATTGATGAACTTTTTTGTAAACTATCTCATAAATAGTTATTTTTAATATATAAATGAAATAAATATTTTCAAATACTTAAATTGCAATTTGATTTTGTAATGTTATTGATTAAGATTTACAATTTCATTAATACAAAATAAAGCTCATAAAATTTTAAATAAAAAATGCAAGATTTTTTTTTTATTAATGATGAAAAACAATACAACACAAATGGATGTTTTTGAAATTATAAATGAGCTTAATCTATCAAAACTTTTAGTTAATTAAAAACTCAAAAAAATAATATTGTAAAATTTGAATAATGGTCAAGCAACATATCTTCTTTAAAAGCATTGGTCTTCATGTGAATTGTCATTTACAACATAAAACAAAATTCAACATTACAACACTACCAAAACCATTTTTTCCTATTGTTTAAAAATAGGTTCCAATGTGATTTCCAATCAGGATGTGTACACTTCTAGCTTTCAGATAGAGAGGATTGAACACTAACCATTGAGCTCATTGCTTACCTTTAAGTGTGAATTCAGGCACCGTAAAAAAAGGAAAGGTTTCTAAAAGCTATAATGTTCTAAACAAATGACTCTTTTCGAAAGATATTTTGAGGGGACATTTGTTCTAAATATGGCGAAAATTTGTCAGATCCGTAGAATTGAGTCATTATTTATGTATAAACGGAGTGCCCCGAGTTTTTCAGCATGTTGAATCCATTTCTACATTTAGAAATGGTTTTTAAATAACAAAAAATAGTGATTTAGTGCAAATTTATATGGCTGGATTCCAAAAACCATTTCGTAAAATAGATAGACAACTACATGGAAAATTTCAGAACACTACACATTTTGTTTCTTTTTTCGATTCTCCTAGAAATCGA
>JASDQU011314107.1:8364-22290 GCA_032191745.1 Picea mariana
GTTTATATCTGATTTCAATATGATATTTCAGTTTAACATTCATGGGAGGGGAAAAGGTCGAGGCTGCCTTAGCCAATGCGTCAGCATGTAGATTCTCTGTGCGAGGAATAAAATGGACTTTTATAGATGAGAAAAAATTCTCCATTAAATCCCAGGTGCAATTTCTGTATGTTCTTAGTCTGGGATGCTTGGCTTGGTATTGTCGGTTTACTTGTTTTACTATCAATTCAGCGTCATCGTAAACCTCCAAGTTTTTTATATTCAACTTCTTTGCAGCCTCTAAACCCAAGATTAATGCTTCATACTCGCATACATTGTTGGTGTAATCTATGTCCCACTGCAAGCGATATGAGAAAGGAATGGTAAACTTACCTTCAGGTGCTAACAAAAGTATGCCAGCACCAGCTCCTTCAGAAGACGAAGCGCCATTGAAGTACATTTTCCAGATACCACCTTTTCATAGTTCTTCAGTCAAGGGGATAAGCTCTTCTTGCTCCATATCAAGTTCTTCTGGACACCCATGTAAACCATCATCAAATGACAATATGCAATTTCCTAGATCTTGGTCTGCAACGTAAATGGGAAAGTTGTTTGGATTCTGAGGATCACTGACAGTATATGCCAATCTTGTTTCTCTGTACAACCGAGTAAACTGACCACCGAATATAGGGATTGTGGCATATGAAATGTCCAATTGTAGAGAACCCCCCAACTTGGCTCCCCATGATCTAGATAACAACATACCATATTTGGGGGGAATATCTGCAATAACGACATCCATCAAGACACTCTTGACCGGGACCTGAGCCAGGGTAACAACCAGATCTTTTATCATTCCCATACATTTAACCTTTCTCGAATCGAAAGAGTATAGGTCCCCATAGGGTCTAGTGATCTGGAGCCCCAGCCTCTCCATTATAGTTTTGGGCATAACATTATGTGAAGCCCCAGAGTCTAACATGCAGTTATGCAGTAACTGGTCGTGTATATTCAGGGTGATATAGAAAGGATCTGTGTTGTCTTTAAATCCCTTGAAATGAGGACCAAAGGTGATGTTAGGTCTTTCATATTCTAGGTTGATAACGTCGGAGTGACTTTCTGGCTCGTAAACGCCCATTACTTTGGCAATTTGCTTCCGATAAGTGGGGTTTTTTGCCAATTCTACCAAAGGAATTGGTATCTTAATTTTATTTAATTCATTTTCAAAATTGTAAAATGTATTGGCCTTGTCTGTTTCTTTGGTTAAGACTTCCGAGCCTTTTTCTTCTGATTTGTTCATCTGGATCGCTTTATCACTCGTGACCTTAGTCGCAGATGTCACTTTATCTATCGGCCCTGTTTCCTTTGTTTGGGTTTCAACTTGTTTCACCTCAGACTCTTGAATCTTTGTTATCTTGTCTTTATTGTGGGGTAACAATGTCTCTTCCAAAGGAGGTTCATGAGATTGATCCCTTGGCAGGATTTTCTTAGGTTGGTTAGTTGAGGTGGGCTTATTTTTTGATCTCAAATTGTATCTCGTTTGAAAATCAGACGCTATCATTTATGTTTCTGGTTGAGATACGCAGAGGTCAGTATGATCACCTTCTTCTTCTTCATTAGACGGTTGAGGAGCATTTAAGGATTTCTCATAATCTTCCCTAGTCAGAAATGGCTGCAAACACTCATCACCGAAACATGCCACTTCATCTTCTGAATCTCCGAAATCTTGGAGGTCACTTGCTCCTATAAATTTTTTGTTTTTTAGTGGAGCTTGTATCTTTTGATCTTCATTCTTTATTTGCCTATGTTGATTTTGGGGATTTGGGTTTCTCCTGAAGTCCCTTTTCTTAGAAGAATCAGCTTTAGCCTGATCCAACTCAATCCTAGAGATTTTGTTAGATAGATCTTTAATTATTCGGGCCATATCATCCACTCTGTCGTCAGTGTATCTATTTGACCCAGAAGGACCTGTTGGTTCCCTATAGTATCTATTATCACGGTTGGTTGTTTCTACTTTAGCCTTCAACTTACCTGAAGCCATCATATTAGATTCTATTTCGACAGCATCGTCTTGCATTCTATTCAGGGTGTCTCCTCTTCTTTCTCACAAAAGTAGGGCAAAATCAGGTTCGAAAGCTCCCGCAAAGGTTACTTTGGCTGATGGTTCAGAAGGTTTAACAGCGGCTGGAATTTTATTATACAGTTTGTTAAATCTTAGAATAAATTCCATAACTGTTTCTGAGTTCTTTTTCTTTAGAGACCCAAACTCGGTAAGGTAATATAAGTGATCTTTCCGCTCTCCCCACTGTGTGATGAAAGCATCTTCCAATGCATCATATGTACGAATAGAAGCTGCAGGAAGGTTTCTAAACCAAGTTCAGACCTGTCCTTCAAAGGTCTGTACAAGAAGCCTCGAATAAACATCCTCGTGTTCAATACCACAGATGTCTGCGAACTGGTCAAAAAAGTTTATATGCTCGGCCGCAGTTAGATCTCCCTCCCCAGTGAACTTAAGGATATTTTTAATGTAATTGTCAGGTAAATCATGGAGGTGAGTGGGTAAAACGAGGGGAGTGTACCTTACTGCTACTTTTTCAAATACTCTGGGTGGAGGGACATTACCTCCTCCCCCTCCGATGCCTGCCATCGACTTGGGAGTAGAGAATGAGGGTGTAACACACTGTTTTGAATCAGGTGAGACAGGGAAGTTCTGTTGAAGAAAGGTTGGTATATCAAATGACAATGGACTTTCTAAAGGACCCTTTCCCTTGTTTTCAGATGGGAAAGATTGATGGATCTCACTCCTAAATTCAGAATAGTCTGTTTTTAGATCCCTGGTATCAGACAGAGGGCTGCAGGAAGTAGGAGTTTCTAAAGGGAATTTAGTCTTCAAAAGTGGATTTTTGAGCTTATGAACGGTAGCGGTTGCCTCAGATGAGCCTCTCGCTTTTAAAAATTTTTCAGGATCATTAACAAGTGTAATCGGCCTGCCATCCGGGTTCTGTCTGGTATGCCTTCTACCAGACGCCAGTTTGTGTTTCAGTGGAGTCGCCAAGTGAAAGATTTAAAATCCTTAAAAAGGTGTGCACTCTATGTTCACTATCAACGAGTAACACTATCAACGAAATAGTTTGTCATTTTCCCAGGGAAAAGATTTCGTAACTTCGGTCCCCGGCAACGATGCAAGAAAGATGTTGTTCCTGAGTCTATACTTAAGGCTTAAAGTACAATGTCAATGCATCCGAAAGTATGTTAAATATTTATACAAAGAACACGTTAACCTTCGGTGTAGGAAACTAATGAAGGTTTCTACGTTCTCGCTGTCTAGCTTCCAACTGTTCCTGGGTAGTAATATCTTGTTCAATGGCTGCCCATGAACGTTCCAATTCCTCCCGGTTGTTCGCAGTTTTAAGAATTATGTCAAAAAGATTTAAAGCAATATAAATTTGATTAGATAGCCCGGGTTGAATATTTGGTTGAGTTGCTGTGGGGACAGTCATCGAGGAACAGTACAAGTATGGAAATGATTTCACGTGAGATTTCAACGTTGTTTCAATTCAGTCGAAAATAAGAGAAATTTTCGCATGAAGAACAAAATAAGGATGCAAACTGAAGGCCCTTTCCCGTAACTGTGTTATCTTTTAGTAAAAGATGTGGGATGAGAGAAAAAAATTTAGTTGTGGATAATGTAAGGTTCCTATCAGTAGAAAAACTCACACATACACAGAAGAAGAAATTGGCATAGAAATAATTGAAATAGTGTAAATAAATATAAAATTTTGTAAATGCAAATTGGTCTTACACCCGCTAATAGCTGGTGCAGAGGAAAGACAAGAGACAATTACAGAAAGATAAAATCCCTTCACTATAGTAGTGGTCGTACTAAATTATAGTGATACATATCAATTATGTAGAGAAAAGGAAAAGAAACAAAGAACATAACGAAACAAACTTGTAACACAGTCGTGACGAAATCGAGAATCTTCAAATTGCTTGTATTAACTTCTCAAATGCAAGATCTCTATTACATTCATTACCAAAAAGTCCAACCTCTTGGTTCTTCTTTTGGTGATCTATTTAGACAAATTTTCCCTTCCCTACCCCTATTTTCAAAAAAGTGCCAGCTGCCTGCCTTTAAATGACTTAGTGCATATTATACATCTGTCCATAAACTGGATACAAGTTGTGAAAGCTCCGCTTGGCAGCTGTGAGGGGCGAAAACACTCCATCTCTTCTACCTTGTTTTCAAAAAGGGCTAGGTGCTTGTCTTTGCATAGACTCAGTGCATATCCTACATCTGTAAATGAATTGGGATACAAGCTGTGACGGCTCTGCTTGACAAATGGCTTCGGAAAAATAGCACTCTCGGGCTAATTGTGGAAGTTTATTCCCCATATGTGCATCAACCATATCAAGGGCACCGAGTTGTGTGCTAGGTTGAATCAGATGTCCATCAATTTGAGCTATGTCTACCTTGTCCATCTTAGAGATCTCTGCCAAATTTCTCTCATTTTTCTCCTTTATGTCGAGGGAGATCCGCTCTATATTCATCTGCCTTAGCGTCTCTGTGTCACCTCCACTCTTCATCCCTAACAGCTCACCATTCATGTCTTTGAAAGTTTCTTCTAGCGAATTCGTCACTTTTTGAGCCTGCTCCTTGCTTAAAGTAATATCATGTTCCCAGTTTTTTAACAAAATATTACCCCTAGTTTGTTCGGCAATGGTGAGTCCGGGGGCCCCTGCTGAAAATCTGTTGTTGGTGGATATCACTGCTTCTTGGAAGGCGATCCGAGCTGCTTCTGTGTTTCTTTCCTTGACAATCAGATTCTCAGAAATCTGGTGCATAAACAGGCAATCTTCTCGAAACTCCCCTACTTTGTTTAGCAAACTCTGTTGAGCAGAAGAGATCCTGCTCTGAATGTCGATTGCTCAGGATTTAACAATTTCGATGTCGATCACCTTGCTTTCTGCGACCTCTAACTGAGCCTGTAACTGTGTGATCGTATCCCTCTATTGACCCGACTGCACTCGACCCTCTCGGATCACTGAGTTTGCTTGTTCCAGTTTGGTTTTGAGGACTTCGATTTCTTTCTTATCGGCCAATTGGGCCAGCTCTATTGCTCCACTCACTTGACTCTTAGCGTCTTTCGCAGTCGAAGCTACTCGGGCTTCAAGAGTCTTGATCAGTCGATTTTTTCTCTTGAGCTGATTTTTCAACATCGCGACCAAGAATTGGTTCACTGACGCATACGCTCCCAGTGTCCCTACTATCTCTGTGGTGAATTCATCACTTTTCTTGTTTTTCCCATCTGTCATTACTTTGAATTTTTTAACAGTGGACTCTCCCTCTTGAAAAAATTCCCTCTTTACTACATCTTTTCTCTTTCTGTCAAAAAAGAACTCATTAGGGGGGAGTTCCTCTGCCCTTATAGGCCTCATCTCTTCACCAAATATCCATCCCTCGCTAACGTCTCGCTGTGCCGACTGCAAGGGTGTGACAGAGGTGATGGGTTGTCTGATCTGCTTCGCCGCCTTTCCTGGTGTGACGAGTGAGTCCTTCTCTTTCGGAGGATCGGAGGCCTTCGTCTCTGTCTCTGGTTTCTGGGTCTCTGGCGGGTCTGTGTTTTTTACTTCCACCTCTGGACTATGTTCCTTGGGTGGGTCAGTAGTCCCTTCTTCTGTTTCGGGATTCTTTTCCTGCTCGAGACTCTTTTGCTACTCAGGACTCTTGTCCTGTTCGGGATTCTTCTCGTGCTGTTCAGGACTCTTCTCCTATTCGGGATTCTTTTCCTACTGTCCTTCTTGACATTTTTCGATGTTAGAAGTTTGGCCCTCAGATCTTTCAGCCTCCTTCTCTTTATCCTTGGAAAGTCCCAAACCTCCTACAACCACAGGGAGACACCTTTTCTTATGCTCCTGAAATTTTAAAACAGAATCTCTGTCTTCGGGTGACAGAGATATGATCCGAACTAGCACTTCCCCATAGGACCTTGCCCCTCAGAAAATATCATCCGGGGGTGAACACTCGTGTTCAAATTTATTCAACCCACAATTTTACAAATGGGTGCTTACAATTTTCTTAGGATCATGCTTTTTATACTCAATATAGGCCAAACTCAAGACTTCTAAGGTTGCAGCCTCAGCTTTAGCATGTCCAAAATCCAATAAAGAATAAGTGCTTAGCCGCATGGGGAAAAACGGCCATACCTTCTTCGATGATGCTTTCAGCTCTTTGCTTACGCCACCGATCACTGTTTGTCAGGCAATCTCGCGACATGCCAGCTTGTCGGGGATAAACTCTGGTAGCGTAAGAGGTGGAACCGCAGCTCCGAACACTCTGAAGTAAGAAAAATCTTCTTCTACGTACCAGTCTGGGATACCGCTAAAATCAGCAGCAATGCTATCCGAGATGCGAGGTGGCGAACGACCAAAAATGACGATGTGTAGGGACACCATCACCCAGTTGAAAACCTCATAAATAAATTTATTTGCTTTACCTTCCCATAGTTTGTTGTGGTACTCGTGTACCGGCTTTTCTTGTGCTAGACTCCAAGCCCAGTTCATCAGAGGGAATGGCGTCATAGAGCATATCGCTTCCATGATATACGCAGACATGAAAAAAGAGGATGGTTTTCCCTTTTCTTTATGCTCTCGGTAATCGGTGACATGGTTGAAAAGACTGTCTGAGAGTATCTTCACCCAATTAAATTAGCAACCTTCTGCTACCCAGAATATAAGAGGTACCCAAGCAACATAGAAATGTGTTGTATCCTCCTTTCCGAACAATCGACAGATCATCATCGCAACATACATATATTGTGGCTCCAGTGAAGCAATCGAATAGATTCCCTTGTCATTCGCTCTGAATGTCGATGAGCGCGAAACCCAATCCTTTATCAAGCCTGGCATAGTTTTGTCATATTCTGTGCATTCCTTCTTTTTGAATTCCTCCATGAATTCATTATTATATGTGTATTCATAAGTTGCTGGGAGCTTGTACATGTCTCAGATATGCTCTGGTCTGAAAGTTCCGACCGTGTTCCGTTGTTCGTTTATTATGGTCCTGGTGGGTAGGTCTACATGATCCAATGTCCATCGGATCATGTTGTAGTAGGGGAGCAACCCTGGTCTCGTTGCAACCAAGTGTATACCTGACTGAACAACAATCTTATATTTAGTGTTCAGATCATCCTTTTCAAATTGATTGTCATCAGAGTCTCAGTAGTTAACCAACTCAGTTTAAAGGATGTCTGAGATAAACGACCAGGTGGGTACTAAGCCGCCAGTCCGAGGTGAAGTATCTGAGACGTTGTCTGGACCCTGCGCTGCAACCTTGACACTTGCTTTCGCTGCTCTTCTTGGTGCCATGGCTGATGCTTTCTTTTTCGCTCTTCTGCAATAGACCTATGTATACATGCGGAAATGAGTTCCCTCGGAGAAAGGTGAGCTTTGTGTGTTTATGAGAAATGTTTAAAATAGAACGAAACTCTCATATATATTTGAAAATCCTGTACCTTTGAAATAAGTCTGTCAAATCGCAAATAAAACCAAATTTATTGTATAAATTCGATCTTATTTATTCGAGGATTTACCCTAATTCTTCATTAATGTCATCAATGTTCGGCGGCTTGACAGGCAATCGGGTTATGGAGAGCAAGTAAATTCCTCGTGAAGTGTGCCAACCTCGATGCGTGGGACGTATCTCGCTTAATTTCATTTTTTGAGAATTTCAAATCTTAACGACTTAAAGAATTTTCTCGTTTTTCGCTGTATCGTGAATTTCCTTTTCACTCTTTGACTATTTAACTCGCGAGGCTGTGAGTGTCGGTTTTACCTTAATTAATAATAACCTTGATTTGGAGCATTATTAATTATATAACTAACCTAATCGTCATATCGCGACTCGGGAATTTGAAGACAAACTTTTGGGAGAATGATATGCCGAGTCGCGATATTGCGATGTGGCGATAATTAAGGCTCAAATTAAGAGAAAGAAATCTTAGATTAGGTGACTAATTAATCTTGCTATAATTATGTCGCAACTTCGTGAATCAGAGTTTTGGACACCCTAACTCGATGAAAGAAAGTGTCGAGTGACGATGTGCCGAGAACCAATATTTAACCATGGTTAGTTTTTTACCCCTAGTCTTTGACCACGGTTATCACAAAGTCATTGTGTTCTCGGCTATCGGGGCTGCAAGAACAAAAAATCAGGTTTGCCGGATGCCGAGGCGCAAAACCCCGATGAGGTTTAATCATGGGTTAAAGGTTTTATCCTAGTTAATGCTTTGGACGAAAAATAGAACCAAGTTCGCATTTTTGCGACTCGGGACTTGTGAATTCAAGAAATAAAGTGTCTGACTTGCGAGACCCCGAAATAAAACAAAAAGAACAAACATACTTGTGAAAAATGGACCTTTTTTGAAAGTGACAAAGCATTGCTATTCATGGGACTAGATTTCAGAGCTTTATGCTTTCGGAAGCAGAAGAAAAGCAACTTTAGATCTCAAGTATCAAAAATTGAAAATTGAGCGAGGTGAAAAACAAGGGTGGCTCCAACTAGGGATCCCACTTCCCTGTGAGGTGGGAAGAATAGTAGACCAGGTGCCAAAATTGGGTAAATGGAGTCATAGGCTAAAGTAAACAGAAAACATTCAAGGAAAAAGATAGAAGGGGGGAGAAAATTTTCGCTTGGTACCCCATAAATTTTTTCGAACTCAGATACTCTTTCCAAACACGGTTGAAGTCACTTTCGTAATTTTCCCTTTCTCACTACTAAGTTTGGGGAACGCTTTAAGACAGTCGTAACGGTCCTAGGATATTCAACAGGTCTTGTGATTCTCAGCTTGCATCAAAAGAATGATATTATATAATTTAAAAAAGGGAAGTCCCATCAGAATTTGGGGAAATGATCAGGTTTTCAGAAAGCGTTGATTGCCAGAGTAAATTGATGTTTATGTATAATAGCCTTACAGATCTCTCAGACATTGCTTCACTGCCAGTGAGCCTGTTCAGTACCCCGGTGAAGTTGTCTGACCCCTTTTTACTGAATATCTTTTCACCACTTCGAAAAATATTTATGCGTTTAAACGCTAAGACGAGGGCAATCATTTCTGAATTTCCTTTCATCGTCTTAATGGACTAGGTGGGGGCAATCATTTCTGAATTTCCTTTCACCACCTGTCTTAGTATTTAATTTTTAAAACACGAAGATGGGAGAAATCAGTTTATATCAGGGATGAGATCTGTGTAATATTTTTTATCAGAGGTCTGTCAACTTATTTTGATTACTCAGTATCAACCTTCCTTTGACCCTCACAAGACCTTTAGTTCTTAGGGAGACAGGGAAGAATAAATAAAACTTTAAGGGACATCCTGTTCAAGCAAGCTTTGATTTTTTCAACACTGTTAAAAAACCTAGGAAAGTTAAGATCACTATAAACATTCCTTAACTAAGCAGAAGATCAAGTAGTTGTGAGGACCRGCTTTCTTATTAAGATCTGTTCCGAAATCCCTGAGGTTTTAAAACGAAAAACTTTTACTCGTTTGCAAAAACTCGGGAAGATAGTGACTTGCTAAATTTAGGCCCAAACATAGATAGAAAATAAGGTAGCAATTCAATGACTTAATATACAAGAGGTCACAATGGTTCGGGACTGGTTTTTGAACATATTTGGGAGCAAAAATTATGACTGACTGTTTTTGGGTTTAATTTATTCCAATTTAGTTGGAAGATTATAAAGCCAAAAATAATCCTGTTACCTAATCCTTTTATATTGTAATTTGAACAACATTACCTTAGATTGTTAAAACAACCTTTCATGACCTGAGTATTGAAAAAACTCACCTCTGTCTTTTCTTTTCAATTTCTTTGTGGGCTATGAATTATCTTACGTATCACCTGTTTTATGTCGCCCTATTTCCAACACCGATCTGCACCTTATTCATTTAGCTAGTTTCGTCCGCAGCTGGAATCCTGCAAAAACAAATACGATTTTAATTTAAAATGCGTTGAGAATTTAGGAAGGAAAACCAAAAATTAAAATAAATGCTTGAGAAAAAACATAAATACGTACAAAAACTCATAAATAAATTTATTTATTTATAAAAATATATATACAATTTCTTATTTTTATTTTATTTTATTTCCTTTTTCATTTGACGACTATCAAGTCATGTAGTGCTTTAGATATCGCCCGTTGACAGGGGTGCTGAGAACTTCTCCATCAATATTTTCCAGAAGAAAGGAATTTTTTCCTTCTGGAGCTGAAACCCTGAATGGTCCATACCAAAGGTGGTGAAATTTTCCATGTTTCGCGGCTTCTTCCCTTCTTGCATCCCATCTTAACACCAAGTCACCTGGGAGGAACTCTCTGTCTTTAGCCTTGAGATCGAACAATGTTTTCATATCGTACAATGTCTTGAGCCAGTGCCCTCGTTTTCCATCACTATCCGGCTGTACCAATATATCCTTCACAGCACTGGTTGGTATGTACGCGATAATTTTTGAATGTAGAACGTAAGTTCTGAATGCTTTTAGCACTTTCACCATTGCGTACGCCTGTTTTTCTATTATATCATATTTTAGCTCAGCGTCTTTAAGGCTCTTGCTAAAAAACGCGATTGGGCATTCAAAGCCTTCATCATCTTTTTGCAGCAACACCGCGGCGATAGTATGTTGAGAAGCAAATGAGAAGATGAGGAACTCTTTCAGGTAATCCGGGCTTGTTAACACAGGTGCCTCGCTGATGAATTTTTTAATATGCTCGAACGACGCTTTATCCTCGGTCGTCCAATTTACTCTGCTATCCTTCTTCAACATTCCTGTGATCAATTTGAAGATCTCAACGAAATTTGGTATAAATCTTCTTAAAAAATTTATTGTACCTAAGAAAGATTGAATTTCTTTAACATTTCTAGGAATACTGATAGTTTGTATCACTTCAACCCTCTTAGGATCAATCTTGATCCCATCTTTAAATACGATATGCCCCAGAAGCTTACCTTCCTGCATAGCGAAATGTGATTTCTTTGGGTTCAAAGACAGACCATACCTGCGGCATTTTTCGAAAGTTTGTTTTAAATGGATCAAATGTTCTTCATCGGTTTTAGAAAAAACCGTCAAATCGTCAAGGTAAATTACTACGAACTTATCTCTTTCCCCAACGAAAGCGATATCCATGGCGTGCTAGAAGGTAGCTCCTGCATTCATTAAACCAAAAGGCATTTTATCATACATGAATGTACCCCATGGTGTGGTGAGAGCGATTTTTTCTCTGTCTTGCTCGTTCATGGCGATTTGGTTGTACCCAGAAAACCCATCTATCATAGACATCCGATTGGCTCCAAATACCCTTTCCAGGACATGATCCATTTTAGGAAGTGGATAATTATCTTTAAGAGATGACCTGTTCAAGTTCCAGAAATCTACACACAGTCTAATTTCTCCGTTCTTTTTTCTGACGGGGACCAAATTTGCCACGCATTCTGAGTATCTTAGAGGTACAAATATTTTCGCATCTAAGAGCTTCTTAACTTCTTTTTCAATAACAGGCAACAAAATGGGGTTAAACTGCCTGAGCTTCTGCCTAAAACGCTTGACTCTGGGCTTCAAAGGTATCTTGTGCTCAATTATAGAAGTGTCGTATGTTCGAAGCTCATCATAGGACCAGGCAAAAACATCTTTATACTGTTTGAGTAAGTCTCTATACTAGTCTTTTACCTTAAAAGGGATGAATTTAGATATCTTTACTATCCTGGAATCTTTTTCAGTTCCTATGTTGCAATCTTCCACTTCTTCTGGTTGGGGCTGCAAAGTGGACTTCACAGGTATGTCGTTCTGATCGAAGAGTCTTTCCAAAGGAATTAAGCCTTTCGGGATTTGGTTATTTTTGAGGATCAACATGCGATGGTTTGCTATTATTTCTCAGAAGGTTTCAGGATCTTCATCTTCTTGCATAATCCACATCGAGTCATTTTGGTTTTCTTGATCTAGATGAGTTTCAGAGAATTCACCTATTACTATGAGAAATTTCTGAATTTGTTCGTCATCTTCAAAGACCTGCCAATGTCGGACATTGTCTGGTATAGAAGGTTTATATCTGATTTCAATATGATATTTCAGTTTAACATTCGTGGAAGGGGAAAAGGTCGAGGCTGCCTTAGCCAATGCGTCACCATGTAGACTCTCTGTGCGAGGAATAAAATGGACTTTTATAGATGAGAAAAAATTCTCCATTAAATCCTAGGCACAATTTCTGTATGTTCTTAGTCTGGGATGCTTGGCTTGGTATTGTCGGTTTACTTGTTTTACTATCAATTCAGCGTCACCGTAAACCTCCAAGTTTTTTATATTCAACTTCTTTGCAGCCTCTAAACCCAAGATTAATGCTTCATACTCGCATACATTATTGGTGTAATCTATGTCCCACTGCAAGCGATATGAGAAAGGAACGGTAAACTTACCTTCAGGTGCTAACAAAAGTATGCCAGCACCAGCTCCTTCAGAAGACGAAGCGCCATCGAAGTACATATTCCAGATACCACCTTTGCATAGTTCTTCAGTCAAGGGGCTAAGCTCTTCTTGCTCCATATCAAGTTCTTTTGGACACCCATGTAAACCATCATCAAATGACAATATGCAATTTCCTAGATCTTGGTCTGCAACATAAATGGGAAAGTTGTTTGGATTCTAAGGATCACTGACAGTATATGCCAATCTTGTTTCTCTGTACAACTGGGTAAACTGACCACCGAATATAGGGATTGTGGCATATGACATGTCCAATTGTAGAGAACCCCCAACTTGGCTCCCCATGATCTGGATAACAACATACCATATTTGGGGGGAATATCTGCAATAACAACATCCATCAAGACACTCTTGACCGGGACCTGAGCCAGGGTAACAACGAGATCTTTTATCATTCCCATACATTTAACCTTTCTCGAATCGAAAGAGTATAGGTGCCCATAGGGTCTAGTGATCTGGAGCCCCAGCCTCTCCATTATAGTTTTGGGCATAACATTATGTGAAGCCTCGGAGTCTAACATGCAGTTATGCAGTAACTGGTCGTGTATATTCAGGGTGATATAGAAAGGAGCTACGTTGTCTTTAAATCCCTCGAAATGAGAACCAAAGGTGATGTTAGGTCTGTCATCTTCTAGGTTGATAACGTCGGAGTGACTTTCTGGCTCGTAAATGCCCATTACTTTGGCAATTTGCTTCCGATAAGTGGGGTTTTTTGCTAATTCTACCAAAGGAATTGGTATCTTAATTTTATTTAATTCATTTTCAAAATTGTAAAATGTATTGGCCTTGTTCGTTTCTTTGGTTAATACTTTTGAGCCTTTTTCTTCTGATTTGTTCATCTGGATCGCTTTATCACTCGTGACCTTAGTCGCAGATGTCACTTTATCTATCGGCCCTGTTTCCTTTGTTTGGGTTTCAACTTGTTTCACCTCAGACTCTTGAGTCTTTGTTATCTTGTCTTTATTGCGGGGTAACAATGTCTCTTCCAAAGGAGGTTCATGAGATTGATCCCTTGGCAAGATTTTCTTAGGTTGGTTAGTTGAGGTGGGCTTATTTTTTGATCTCAAATTGTATCTGGGTTGAAAATCAGCCGCTATCATTTATGTTTCTGGTTGAGATACGCAGAGGTCAGTATGATCACCTTCTTCTTCTTCATTAGACGGTTGAGGAGCATTTAAGGATTTCTCATAATCTTCCCTAGTCAGAAATGGCTGCAAACACTCATCACCGAAACATGCCACTTCATCTTCTGAATCTCTGAAATCTTGGAGGTCACTTGCTCCTATAAAATTTTTGTTTTTTAGTGGAGCTTGTATCTTTTGATCTTCATTCTTTATTTGCCTATGTTGATTTTGGGGATTTGGGTTTCTCCTGAAGTCCCTTTTGTTAGAAGAATCAGCTTTAGCCTGATCCAA
>JASDQU011314109.1:8952-24651 GCA_032191745.1 Picea mariana
CTCCAAATGAATTATGGACCATACTAGAGGTTCTATTAGAGAAAAAATAATATTGTGAATATTTCATGCAGGAGGTCAAACAGATAGAGCCAGAAGAGAAGCCATTAGAAGATCAAGCCTCTTATTATGAAGAGTCTTCTACAAAAGTTCTTGCAGAAATTTATATTCCATTAATTGAAGATGATGTCTACTCCATTTCAGATTTGTTTTCTGAAATTCATGTGGAATATATATGGCATGCATTTTAGGAGTCACATGCAAACACTTTTGCATGCACCATGCATGCATCTCAGGAGACAAAAAGGGAGTCGTGCACATCAGGTGCCATTCTGATATTTTCTGAGCACAATTTGCAGAAACAAATTGGATATTTGAATTCCTCTTAGGAAAATATCCAATTTCAAAAAAACAATCGTTCGAAACAGATTCCGGAAAGTGAAGTTATGATCGTTTTAAAATCAACAAAATTTCAGCATTTTTCTGGAAACGACCGTACGGTTTTTAAAATTTCATCCAAAATTTATTTGGATATTATTCATTACAAGAAGATAAAGTGGATATGTGTGGAAATATCAATGATGCATATACTTCATTAGGTCCGTGTAGACATCTACATCTTCAACAAAATCTTCAAAGAGCACAAACTTGCACAGTTGCGAGTTCTTCTTGGAGTGAAGGACATGGTTGCTTAGCAACTGTTTTTTTGTTCCTTCTCATTTTTTATTTTATGCATTGTAATTTGAGGGGGGGTTTTGTTCCCATGAGGTTTTCCCTCTTTACTCATTTAGTTCATTGTATCTTTTGTATTTGGGTACCTAACATGGCCTCGTAGCCAGGACCCATTCTTTATTTTCACCATAGTGATGTTCAAGGGGGGTGTTGGAGTTACTTCATACACACCCACAATTTATTTTTCCTAAGGTTATTCCTTGTTTATTAGTCATAATTAGTCATGATCAAGTCTCCTATATTTTAGGGGAGAATATTCCACCTGGAGAATATTCTCTTTCAGTTGACACTTCAGTTTGACTAGTTGAGTTGAGTTTAGATGTTGCATTGGTTTTGTCACCATGCAACATTGGGATCATCACCAAATCAATAATATTTTTTCAAACAATTAACTGAAGAATAGTTGACTAGTTAACTCAGCTAGGTGGCAGTTCACTTTCGTAACTGTCTGAGTGACTAGAGTAGGTGGCAGTTTACTCTTGTAACTGTTGGTGTGTGTCTAGAGTGTCTAGATCAATCTAGACCACCACTATGGCTCATTAGTTACTCATTTATTCTACATATATTGTAAATTATTCACTCTTTGAGTGTGGAATACGGTTAATGAGAATTCTTCCATTCTTTCTATCCTGCTTCTTCTTTCTCAATTTCTCTCTGCAAATGTGTGTAGTGTTTTCTAGCTAGATCTATTTTTTGCAGGTTCAACACATTTACACTTTGATGTTCTATCTTAATTTGGAAGCGTTTCCCCAATAGATAAGGGCGCCACAGATCAACGACATGTAGAATAACCAACATTTCCTTTTCATAGATTGATTTGCCCATAATTCTTTCAGATAATTGCTTGTTGGTAAAGGCCAAAGGCTGACCCTATTTCATAAGGACAACACCAATTCCTTTCCATGAAGCATCACATTCCAAGACAAAGGTCTTTGTGAAATCAGGAAGGGCCAGGACTGTAGTGGTTCACATGGCCATCTTCAAGGTTTGAAAATCTTGAGCAGTGGTTGGGGTCCAAGTGAAAGAGTTCTTTTTTAGGAGAGCACTGAGAGGTGCTGCAATCTTTCCATAATTCTTAACAAACTTGTGGTAATAACCTGTTAAGCCAAGAAATCCACGCAAGTTTTTGAGAGTCTTTGGGTGAGGCCAGTCTTGCATAGCTTCAATCTGTTTAGGATCCACCCTGATGCTGTCCTTGCCAACCAGATGACCCAAGTACTCTACTTCTGAGGCACCAAAAGTACATTTAGACAGTTTCAATAAAAGTTGGTGCTGAGAGAGTAGATGGAGAACTCGATCCACATGAGCAAGATGGTCTGTCCAGGTTTTTCTATAGATGACGATATCATCAAAGAAAACTAAGACAAAATGACGCAGAAAATGACGGAAGACATGATTCATGAGGCTTTGGAAGGTGGAGGGGGCATTAAAAAAGCCAAAGGGCATGACCAAAAACTCATAGTGGCCCTCATGAGTTCTAAAGGCAATCTTTCGAATGTCTGCCTCTTTCATACGTATCTGGTGGTAGCCCAAACAAAGATAAAGTTTAGTAAATAATTGGGCGCCACTCAATCCATCCAGGAGGTCAACAATGACAGGAATGGGAAATTTGTCTTTAATGGTAAGTTTGTTGAGGGCACAAAAGTCAGGACACATTTGCCAAGAACCTTATTTCTTTAGGACCATGACCACCAGAGAAAAGTAGGGGCTCGTACTAGGGAGGATAATGCCTGCATTAAGGAGTTCCTGGACCATTTTCTCAATTTCATTTTTTTGGGAAAGTGGGTGACGATACATATGGATATTGTGAGGGAGGCTTCTAGGTACAAGGGGAATGGAATGATCATGAACAACAAGGGAATGAGGGAGTCCTTGGGGAGTGGAAAAGACCACTTGATGTTTAGAAAGGATGGCTTGGAGGTCTTGTGGCACAAAGGGTGTCTCTATTGCTTGTATGGCATGGAGTTGGGAAATAACACTAGAATGACCTTTTTCGAGAATCTTTTCCATGCGATGGGAACTAATGATATCAAGTGAACTGACGGTGATGCCTTGGAACTTATATTGGTGGCCCTCCTGGTCAAATTGCATGGTTAATTCCTTGAAATCCATGAGAATGAGACCCAAAGTCCTTAGCCAGTCTGCACCCAACACAATGTCACAACTGCCCATGTCGATAACAAACATATGAGATTTCAGGTGGTAGTCACCAATTTGAAGACTCAAATTTTCACAACGCCCTCCACATTTCATGGAGCCACCATTAGCAATCACGATTTGGAAATTATTGATGGCATGGATGTAGAAATGAGTTTCTTAGGCAATGCGATAATGAATAAAATTATGGGTGCTTCCTTTATCAACCAAAATGATGACCTTCCAATGCTCGATGTAACCGATTGGCTTGAGGGTTTGGGGAATGAAGAAGCCAGTGAGAGCATTGAGGGAAATGATCGGTTCTACTTTGGGAGGGTCTGAGGGAGGGGTTATGTTAGTGGTTACAAGTGACTCAGAGATAAGGGGAGTTTCAACATCCTCTTCCGAAATATCCTTAGAGATGGCCATAAAAAGATTTTGTTCCTTACACTTGTGGCCTGGGAAATATTTTCCATCACAATTATAACAAAGGCCTTTGAGTTGGCGTTCATCCATTTCAGCCCTGGTCAATTTTTGGATCTTTAGTGGAGCGGAGGGAGTAGTGGGATTTACTGGTTTAGGGCGAGGGATAAAGGAAGGTTTCCGGTTTTGAGAAGATACAACTTGTTGTGCTTCTTTATCTCTTTTAACAGCCTCCACCCAACTCTGAGGCCAAGCCATGAGGACATGGGCCCGAATCTCATCCTTGAGGCCACTGATTAAACACTCTCGGAAAAAGGCATCAGAAATTCCCTTTGTCCGAAAGGCCAGGCACTTAAAGGTAGCTATAAAGTCTTCCACTATTTTTTAGGTGATTTATATGTACTAAAAAAGACACTAAACTACCCTCAATTAAATTGTCAACCCGACATAAGTAAACTTAGAGTTGTAGAAAAATATATGCCAAAGGTAAAAGGCTGGTAGGAGTATAATATAATTAATGAAAGCAACTATCTAAGACTAATCTATTCAAGCAAACCTATCTAATGAGCAAACCCTACTAAACAACTTGAAACTAGGTAACCTAAGTACTTTTGGGCCAAGGACTGATGGATAGTTCCTAAGAAAGCAAGTAAAATCCCTATTCAAAGAAAAATAGTTCATGACAATAATCAAAGGTAAAATACTAAGCATACTAATAAAATGATGAAAGAAAACTACTTTTAACTTGCCAACCTACATTCAATGAGAAACTACCCTATGAAAGCAATTAAATAAGCAAGTAAGAAAAAGCACCTATATAACCTATTAAAGAAAATAGAAAAGTAAGCAAAGACACCTAACTAACCTACTAAAGAAAAACACAAGTAAGCAAAGGCAACTATATATCCTACTAAACCAAAGGGACAAGTAAGCAAAGACTTCTCATTGAACAACTAGCTAGCCTAAGAGGCAAGTGGACTAAATGCTTGATGCAAAACTATTTCTAATGCATGAGATGAAATCCATTTTATTGAAAGCAATGAGGACTACCAACTAAATGCCTAATTTACAATAAACAAAACTGCTCTTAAATCTATGGAAGCAAAAGACTAACTACCCTATAACAACAATAAAACTATATTCTAACCTATGAAAGGAAAAAATTATCCTTTCTGATCTACAAAAGAAAGAAACTATCTTTAATCTATGAAACACTCAAATGTAATGCTGGTGGTTGTGTGAATGCCTTCAGTGGTGACAGATGATATATCGATGACACTTGACAACAAAGGACAATTCCAATGGTATAAACTCAACACTAATCTCAATGGAAAAATGAAAGGTATGTATTAAACAATCCAACGAAAATTTAGCCATGACAAAAGTAATGTTAAATACCCTACATATTCATGTATAAACCATTAACATCATAATGAGATCATCATTATCTAACTAAGGAATTTAATTGCATTTTAATCTATGAAAGGAAATTGCATAAAGAAAGACTATGCTATGTCTATTCTAATCATTCAAGCTATGATGAATTAAAAACATAAATTAAAATATGATATCAAGAAGTAAATTGACAATTACATTAACCAATAACGAAGCAAATGAAATCTATCTAAAACTGAAGTAAGCAAACTATAACTAAGAATGGGAATTAAATCTATCCATCCATCAACATCCCTGTCAAGGAAACCCAAGTTAAAACTCTGTTCTATCTAATTAAAAATCTATTTTAAACTAGACTATAAAATCATAAAAGAAAGTATGATCTAACGTCTAACTGCACATGGGGTCCGTGTAGAAACTTGCAATTTTGTTCCTAATCTACAAAACTAATACATGCTAACACATATCATCATCTAACCTGCAAAATAAAAGCAAGACAATTAAGCTACAACAAATTAATCAATTAGATAAAAAACAAACATGTACAGGAAATAAGAAAGAGTAGTTAAATTAAGAAATTGCATAAACAATAGAAATACAATCACCAGACTACTAGTGGGCCCCCCAGCAAGTCGTGGCTACCATCTACAAGCACACCATGACCTTCAACAGGCCAAATTCACCATGAAAACATGAAGACGTAGTTCTCGCACAATCTTGGCAATGTGAAATGTCAAAACAGAGTAAAAACGAGTTTCTGGCAATTCTAATGCTTATACTACTTGGTTAACAATATAATGACCATCCTATTGGTATTTATAAGCTTACAACCCAGGTGGTCGACCACAGGGGGGTCGAACCACCTCTAAATTTGGAAAATTATAATAAATGCGGCCATAACTAACAAAACTGAGGAAGCTAATAATCGCCCTCTTTGGACAACTGATATTGAGTTGTCTTGAGCTTAGTATCTAGAGGGGGCGATGATAAACAAAACCCACGTGCTCGATTTTTCCATCACTAGACGCCGATACCATAACCGCCAACTCACCTTGCGTTTTTGTGCAATACTGGGTGTTGGAACGAGTACCGGATCAGGTACCGGAACGAGTGCTGGAACGAGTGTCAGATCAAGTGCAGAAACTGGAAACATGGTGTGTTTTGCGCTATAACAACAGAAAAACATGAATTAACTCTTGGAAACCATAAAACATGATGAATAAAACTTGATTTAATCATAAAACACGAATTACACGTACATCATGCCGATTATACCATTTTATCATAAAATTATTCTAAAATCTCCTTCAAAACATGCAAAACATATATGTACATGCGGCAAAAAATGTATAATAACCGTCATAAAAATGATCATATCTCTAGCCCAATGATGAATTAAACTTGATTTAATCATAAAACATGAATTACACGTACCTCATGCCGATTATACCATTTTATCATAAAATTATTCAAAAAGCTCCTTCAAAATGTGCAAAACATATATGTAAATGTGGCAAAAATGTAAAATAACCGTCATAAAAATGATCATATCTCGGGCCTAACACTGTTCCTAATTGTTTCAACTTTGTCAAATGGCCCAAATGGTTGGTGTCAGTGTCAAAGTGTTCATAAATCTCTTCAACAAAGTGCGTCAAAGCAATATACCCTTGACGGGAAGTTTTTCTCCATTGCCACCATTGCCAATGTTCTTGATCTAGATGAAGAACACCATACCGCAGTTTGGCCAAGTCATCTGTAATGTCATATAAAGAGAAATAATGTTCCATTTGGGTTACCCAACCAGTGGGGTCTGAGCCATCAAATTTGATCACATCCACCAGTGGAAGGAGTAGGTCACGTTGAAAGTGATGGTGCTAAAAGTTATGGGAATGAGAGGAATGTTCACCTGCAATATGTGGGGGTGAGTCAGAGGAAGGGTTATCTGTAGGGATATGAATCTTGGTGTAGAGTGACGAAAAGACAGATTCAAGCTGGGTAGTTAGGTCTTGTTTGATTTCCTCCATTGAGGACTGCATGGTTGTATTGATGGCGACAACATTGGCATTGAGTTGTTTCACTTCTTGTTGGGTCTCGATGAGACTAGATTGCAAGGTATTGAAGAGAGCTTCCAAGTCTTGGCTGTGGGTATGGGCCATGAGGACGAGGGAACCAAAAAGGGGTGAGTGGGGTCAAAATATTTTCTGAAAAATGATATGTATGAATGTGATAAGGGCAAAGAGATGAATCCAATGGAATAGGTCTCAAATAATGGTGAAAATTTTTCCATAATTTGTTTTTTTTACACCTGTGAAGTTATACTCCGGTCTGAAGAATAATGCAGCAATGAAATGCCCAAATGGTTAACCAGGAAGAAAAGTGTAGTTACTTAGCAACCCGAACATAGTTGCACGGCAATAGATATTGTCTGTTTTAATTTGTTTATGTTTCTATCTCCAAGGGTTCTACAGACAAGGATTTGCTCTGTGCTATAGCTCTCTGGTATATGTGCAAGGTCCAATAGTAGTACTTGGCCCAATATCTCAGGGCACTAACTAAGGAGGATAGACCGTACCCTTAGACGTACTACCCGACTACCTAGGTACTAGAGAGTATCTTCCCGAGTGTTGTTCTCGGTGGAACTATAATAGTCAGGTGGCCGAGTGGTTTATCTAAAGAGGGCTTTAGGAAATCTAGGTCGATCCGTACACAGGTGTTGTCTGATGCGCTACCACTTGAAGGGGTACCAACATGAGTTACAAGGGTGGCCAACATATGTGTGCTTAAGAACCACTTGTATTTCCTGTGTGTATGAATCCCTCAACCATGGGTTTATGTGCGTAATGATATATCTCTATGGCTTAAAGACGCTGAAATATGTCTCTTCTCCGAAAAAAAAATTTACCCACAATTTCTGTGAAGGAAAGTGCTTTGATACCATTTGTAATATATCAGATATAAAAGTATGCAGAACAAAAATAAAATGCTAGAAATGGAAGAATAACAACAATATAACCAGAGAAATCACCACAATAGCACCAAAATGATATAAGAATAACAACAGAAATAGAACTTTGACTCTGAAAGCAATGTTTATGGGCCTCTTCGAGGGGGCAACCTCCATTTGAGTAGAGCTCTATTACAATAATATCCAAGCTAGGGTTCTCATACCCTCGACTCCTATTTATACTAAACATGTCTATCAAAATAATCATCTAGAGGAATATCCTTCTAGAAGAGGAAGCTTCTATTAGGTATTCTTACATTTGACTTATTCTATTTTATTGCAAGGCCTTATTAATATTGAACTTTATTACATCTGAATATATTGTTCTACCTATGTGCGAGTTAGGACCCTAACATTCTTACATTGACTTGTTCATATTTATTAAATAGGCCTTATTGACTAATGTCGACATTTATTACATGGAAAATATATTATTCTATCTACATGAGGGGTTAGGGAGGTTAGGTCCCTAACATGCCCTCTCCCTTGAAAAAAAACCTTGTCCTCAAGGCTTAAGACGAGGAATTTGGTGCATAATGGTAGTCGGCTCCGAGGTTACATCTTTTGGTGGAGTATCCTTCCGTTGAATTAAAAATTCCTTGATGGTGCATTGATGGAGACGATGCTCGCACTGGTCCAATACGACTTGTGGTTGCAACTAAATGGAACATTCTTCATCCAACTCTGGTAGACTGGTATGGGTGTGGCACTTGGTGCTAATCACTTTCTTCAGGCATGAGACATGAAAAACATGATGTAGCTTGCAGTGACTGGGAAATTCTAACCAATATGCCACTTGTCACATGTGTTTGAGAATAGTATAAGGACCATAAAATTTGGGGCAAGTTTCTGAAACTGTTGGGATTTTAGTGAAGTTTGTTTGTACACTTGTAGAAAGAGAAATACCTGGTCCCCCTCAACAAATTCATGTTCATAATGACCTTGATCTTCTTGTTGCTTCATATGGTTTTGAGTCGTAACCAAATTTTCTTTGAGAGGATGGAGAATGGTCATGTGAACTTTAATATTATGGTCAACCTCCTAATCCTTTGAGACACTCAACATGTATGGAAGAATCGATGGTGGCTTATGTTCGTACATTGCTTTGAATGGAGTCATGCGAGTGGAAGTATGGTAAGAGGTGTTGTACCACCATTCAACTAGTGGTAACCACTAAACTCATTGATGTTTTCTATCGGACACAAAACACCTCAATTATGTTTCCAAACATTTATTGAATGTTTCTGTTTGGCCATCATTCTGGGGGATTATAGGTTGTGCTGAGATGCAATTGGGTGCCCTGGAGGTTGAATAATTCTTGCCATAAATTTCTGGTAAAAGTTGGATATTGATTAGAAACAATATAATGAGGCATTCCATGGAGTTTGAATATATT
Source organism: Picea mariana (assembly GCA_032191745.1). Taxonomy (NCBI): domain Eukaryota; kingdom Viridiplantae; phylum Streptophyta; class Pinopsida; order Pinales; family Pinaceae; genus Picea; species Picea mariana. The sequence continues at coordinate 18,036 of JASDQU011314109.1, forward strand.
ATCCATACAAAATTGAGCCATTGTGGATGTTGTGAATCAATGTTGAAGAGAACAAAAATCAACATATTTGGAAAGACGATCAACTACAACCATGATGACTGACTTATTTCCTAATTTGGATAAACCAATAATGAAATCCATAGAAATATCCATACAAATAGTAGGTGAAAGTGGAAGAGGTTGGAGCATGCCAAGAGGTTTGATAGTCTCACCCTTATTGTGTTTTCCAGGGATCACATTTGGCCAAAAAGGTGTGGATGTCTGGTTTCATACCGTCTCAGAAGGAAGAACGTTTGACCCGTTCATAAGTTTTGGTAAAATCTAAATGACCCATGGTAGGTGAAGCATGGAATTCAAAGAGCACCGTGGATTTAAGGGCCGACTATTTGCTTAAATATAGGCGACCTTTATAGTGAAACTCGTCATTGTGCCAAGAGTACCCTCGAGCAACTTGGGGATCATATTGCAGTTGTTGGATTAAGATGGAAATTTTGGGTTCTGGAAAGCATTCATGATGAACAAATTGAATCCAATCTACAACAAGGAATGAGAGGGAAAAGAGGGACCCTTATTCTCCATATTTCTTGGAAAGAGCATCAACCACCACATTTTCTTTGTCCTTCTTATAAATGATCTCATAATCATATCCAAACATCTTGGTCACCCATTTTTGTTTCTCCAAGGATGAAATTCATTGTTCTAAGAATTACTCGAGGCTTGGATAATTCATTTTAATTTAGACACGTTGTCCCAATAGATAAGGGCACCAAAGATCCACTACATGCAAAATAGCCAACATTTATTTTCCATAGATCGGTTGGCTTAAATGTTTCTTTGACAATTGTTTCTTGGTGAAATCCAAAGGTCATCCATCTTGCTTAAGGACTTCTCCAATAACTCTCCCTCGTGCATTAGATTACAGAACAAAGGTCTTGGTGAAGTCAGGTAGGGCCAATATAGGAACAATGCACATAGTTTCTTTCAAGGCTTGGAAGGATTCGTCAATGGATAGAGTCCAATTGGAAGCATTCGTTTTAAGGAGAGTTTTTAGAGGAGCCACAATTTTTCCATAATTCAAAAAAAAATTGTGATAATATCTTGTTAAACCTAGGAAACCATGCATAATTTTAAGAGTTTTAGGGCGAGGTCAATTCTGCATAGCTTCAATTTTCTTAGGATCCACCCATACACCATCATTTCCAACAATATGACCCATGTACTCAACTTCAGAGACGCCAAAAGAACATTTATATTGTTTGAGGAAAAGTTTGTGCTTGGAGAGGATATGGAGAAAACGATCCACATGGGTGAGATGGGCTTGGCAAGTTTTACTATAGATGAGAATATCATCAAAGAATATTAACACAAAGTGACGGAGGAATGGATGAAATACATGATTCATGAGACTTTAAAAAGTGGAGGGGGCATTACAGGGACCAAAGGGAATGACCAAGAACTCATAGTGGCTCTCATGAGTGCAAAATGAAGTCTTGGGAATTTCTTACTCTTTCATACATATCTAGTGGTAGCCAAAATGGAGGTCAAGTTTGGTAAAGTATTGAGCCTCACTGAGTTCATCCAGAAGGTCATCTATGATAGGAATGAGAAATTTTTCCTTGATGGTAAGTTTATTGAGGGCATGAAAATCAGGACACATGCACAAAGTGCCTTCCTTCTTGAGGACCATGAAAACATGGAAAGAATAGGGGTTGGTATTGGGAAGGATAACACCCGCTTCTAACAATTCTTCCACTATTTTCTCAATTTTCTATTTTTTGAGAAAAAATATGGAAATAAGGGCACACATTGGGAGGAAGACCTCCCAGAATTAAAGGAATGGAATGGTCATGGTCTTTGTGTAAGGGGGGAAGGCCCTGGAGAGTTTGGAAAACAATGTGATGTTGGGAAAGGATAGATTGAAGGTTAGGGTGCATAGAGGGAGTCTCAAATGCTTGAATGGAATGGAGTTGGGAAATGATTCCAAAATGACCTTTTTTGAGTAAATTTTCGATGCGGTGGGAACTGATGATCTTAGAGACCCTGTTGTAATTCCTTGAAATTTATATTGTTGGCCTTCTTGTTGTAATTTCATAGTCAAGTCCTTAAAATCCATGGTTATGGGGCCTAGAGTGCATAACCATTCAACACCAAGAAAAATTTCGCAAACACTCATGTTAATAGAAAACATGTGAGATTTCAATTTATACTGACCAATTTGTAGGCACACATTTTCACAATGGCCCCAACATTTCATAGAACCACCATTGGCAATCATGATTTGAAAATCATTGAAAACACAAATATAACAATTTATTTCTTGGGTAAGGTGACAATGAAATAAATTATGAGTGTTTCCATTGTCAACTAAGATGATTAATTTCCTTTGCTTAATGTAACCAATCAATTTGATGGTTTGGGGAGAAAAAAGTCAAGTGAGAACATTAAGGGAAATCAGTGGTTCAACTTTGGGAGGATGATAAGGAGGAGTAAGATCATTTGCTTGGGGTATTGCTACCTCAGATGAAACCTCAACATCTTCACAAGAAACATCCTCCGAAATGGGCATAAAAATTTTTCATTCTTTACACTTGTGCCCAGGAAAGTATTTATCATCACAATTATAGCAAATACCCTTGAGTTGGCGTTCACCCATTTCCACCTGTGTTATTTTCTAGACCTTGAGAGGAGTGATTGGGGGGGGGGAGAATTGGGAGGTTGAGGGTGGGGAATAAAATTAGGTTTTTTGTTAGGGGTAAAGATGATCTATTGTGCCTCCTTGGAGAATTTAGTTGTTTCCAACCGAGTCTAGGGGTGATCCACAAGAACCTGGGCTCGTATTTCATCCTTGAGGCCACTGATAAAGCAGTCTCGGAAGAAAGAGTTGTTCACGCCCTTCGTTTCAAAATCTGAGTGCCCGAAGGTAATGATAAAATATCCCATTGTTCCAGATTGTTTCAACGTAGTCAATTGACCTAGATGGTGGGTGTATGTTTCAAAGTGTTCATACATATTAGCAACAAACTGTATCCAAGCAACATACCCTTGAAAAGAATTTATATTTCATTTCCACCATTGTCATAATTTTGGATCCAAATAGAGAATGGCATAATGAAGCATGGTCAAGTCATCAGTAATTCCATGCAAGGAAAAATAGTGGTCCATCTGAGTGACCTAGGCTATTGGATCTGAGCCATCAAATTCGTTCACCTCAACCCTGGGAAGATGGGGGTCACGATTCGAATGAAAGTTTAGAGGATTGGAAGAGTCAGAACATTTGACTTGGGGATTTTGTCCAGAGGAGGAAGGACCATTGGATAGGAATTGTTGGAAAATAGAGTGGAGTTCTTATATTTTGCTAGAGAGTTGTTCCTGTATGTTGTCCATTTTGGCATGAATGACAGTAATGTCATTATTCAGTTTCTAATTTTTTTTTGTCTTGGAAAGTGGGTTCCATTAGGAGATGAGGGGTGGGTCCATGGACAAAAAGGAAGATAAGTAATATATACCACTACGATCAGGAAAATGAGAGGAAACCAATGGGATAAGTGCCAAATAAGGGTATCAGGAAGGGGTTTGGTCCACAGGAAAAAATGGATCTTGAAAATAATAGGTGCCACTAAGATTAGGGCGAAGAGAGGAATCCAATGGGATAATTTCCAAATAAGGGTGTCGGGAAGGGGTCGGTTCCATGTGAAAAGTATCTTGAAAATGATAGGTACCATTACGATCAGGGAGAAGAGATGAATCCAATGGGATAGGTATCAAATAATGATGTAGGAAGGACCCAAGCCTTTTTTTTTTTTGCTCATGTTGATTTCTACTTCGATATGAATAATACTACAATTTTGAAATGCATGTAGTAAATTTGAAACTGGAATGCAAGAGGTAAGGTTATGCAAACATAATTTCCTTTTTATTTCTTGTTTGGTGTGTTCCCCCTCGTTAGGGTTTATAGGGTGCCTATGGACAAGGGTTTTCCCTATGCTATAGCTCTATGATATATGTACGGGGTCGAAGAGTAGTACTCGGCCTAACATCTCAAGGCACCAACTAAGAAGGCTCGACCGTACCCTTAGTTGTATTACCTGATTACCTAGGTACTAGATAGTATATTCCCGAGTGTTATTCTCGGTGACACTATAATAGTCATCCAACCAATTGACTGGTCTAAGGATGGTTTCAAGAGACCCAGGGGAATTCTGATATACCTTACAGTACATGAGAGTGAAGGTCGTGTACAGATTATGTGATCCAGATTTATGTAGGAACACAATGAAATACAGAAATACGCATAAACGCAGAGATGCAGCGGAAATAAGACTTCATTTCATTACTAACAAATGATTGAAATATGCTTACAGATAGAATGGAAATAAACTAGCTAGGGCGCTGGTAGCTTATCTCTGAGAAGAGATGTGTCTGCTACTCGCATCCGTGAGAAGATGATTACAATGAGGATCTAGAGGCCTTTTTACAATAGACGATAATGCCAAAATTCATAGACATCCAAAACCCTAACCCTAGGAGATGAATCACCAAAAGTCGTGTGGGCCCCGTTTGGGTAAGTTAGTACATCAACTTCCTGGGGTCGTAACTTTTGCATACGATCTCTGTTTTAGGCGTGTGATAGCTCGTTGGAAAGGTATCATCGAGGAGATTCATTTTGGGGGCTCAATCATGCCTTTATATATCATTGAGAACCTCCATCTCAAAAAACCTTCATTTAGGCCCTCAAAATGGCCCCGAAAGTTAAAACCTGCTAAAAATAGTAAATTGCCAAAATTGCCAGAAAACTGTTTTGAGCTAGTCGAAAAAGGTGGGTGGCCACCGATATCCATTTAGATCAATCCTCCCTCCTTAGGAAGAAATGTTCCCCATTGCGTTGAGTTCCTCCATGAGATGAGGAAACTTCTGCTGAACTTAGTCCCTAGTGAGCCATTTGCCTTGGTGAAGGAGTTGGCCTGCTTTGACAATTCGATATAGTGGTATCCTTTGTTTTTGGGTGTGCTTGATCTGTGTATCCATGATCTGATTAGTTCTGGCTTGTTCCATGCAGTCTGGATTTAACTCTGTTGGTGTGAGTTGTTCTGCCATGTCGGATGTGTCTAGTAGAGGTGGAAAGTAGGGCCGAAGGCGGTCCACATTGAACACTTGGTGCAGACCAAGGAATGGTGGAATGTTGAGCTCAAAGGCATTTTCCCCTACAACCTTGGTGAGGTTGTACAACCCATATCGAAGTGGATGAAGCTTGCGGTGGGGTCCAGCAAGGCGCTCCTTTTGCAAATGCAGCCACACTTTGTCGCCCACTTGGAAGTTGTGTGGCACCCGATGTTGATCATGTCGTTGCTTGTACTTAGCATTGGCTTTTTCCAGGATGTCATGAACCTATTGGCGGATGTGTTGAATGTGCTCAATGAAGTTGTTTGCCTTATCCGCATCAGACTAGACATGAGCTGAATCTTTCTGAGTAGCCACAAATGGCATAGCTATGTCAATGGGACAGAGTGGCTGGAATCCCAAGCCCACTTGAAAGGGGTTGTGGCTAGTTGAGCTATGGAGAGCCCGGTTGTAGCTGTGTTGTACATAGGGGAGGCTCTCATCCCATGTGTGTGGATGCTTTGAATTGTACATGCGAAGAATGTGTACGATCATCCGGTTGACGACCTCTGTCTGGCCATCAGTTTGAGGATGGAAAGATGTGAACTTGGTGATCTTGGTGTCCAACATCGACCAGAGGCTGGACCAAAATGTACTGAGGAACCTACTGTCCCAATCTGAGATGATAGACTGTGGGATCCCAAAGTGTACCCACACTCGTTCAAAGAAGAGTTTAGCAGTGGCTTCTACTGTGATATTCTTCTTGCAGGCCATCATAATGGACATCTTCGAGAATCAGTCGACGACCACAAAAACACAGTCATTGCCATGCTTAGTAGAAGGAAGGCCCGACATGTAATCCATAGAGATGGGTTCCCAAGGTCGACTGGGGGTAGGAAGCGGAGTATAGAGGCCTTGCTTCTTGATGGTGGGTTTGGCAATGGTGCAAGCAGTGCAGGACTTGATGTACTTCCTGACATCTTGTCAAAGGTTTGGCCAATAGAAATACTTTTGCAGTACTGCCATGATTTTCTCGACCCCAAAATGCCCAACGAATCGACTGTAGTGCGCCTCCCAAATAATCTTGGCACGCTCGCTTGAAGGAACACAAAGGTGTCCCAAGTGACAAAGCAGGGCATCCTGGAGGTGAAAATTGGGAACTTGATTACCCTCCAAGAGTGTATTTTATGTGTGGCCGAATTCTAGATCACTTGTGTAGAGAAGCGACCAATTGAAAGTCTCGTGCCCACAAGAGTTGAGCACAGTGGTTAGCGCCACGATGGGTGGTCGACTGAGGTAGTCTGCAACATTATTGGTGCTGCCTTTTTTGTACTTAATGTTCAAATGAAACTGTTGCAGGTATGTGGACCACTTCTGATGGCGATCGTTCTGCAACTTCCCTTATGTCTGTATGAACTGCAGGGGTTGGTGGTCTGTGTGGATGACCATTTCCTTTCCCAAAATGTAATGCTTCCATTGCCAACAAGCCTGCACAATGGAATACATTTCTTTTTCATAA
>JASDQU011314110.1:0-12287 GCA_032191745.1 Picea mariana
TGAAAAATCATTTGTCAACAAAAATACTAGAGACAGATAATATCTCAGTCACCAGTTGATCCTATAACTTATAGGGTGATAACACCCTATAAGGTTTTGCAAAGGATTGGACAAATTGGAGTTGCCTCCATCTTCATGTGTACATCCTTCTTCCATGTTTCTTGCTTAAAGAATGCAATCAACAACAAGTTCTCAATCCAACTATTTTACCATAGATTAATGAAGAAGGGAAAATCATACTAGAACAATAAACAATTCTTGAAAAAAGGATTAAGCAACCGAGAAATAGAGCAATTACTAAGTACCTCGTTGAATGGAAGAACCTGTGAGTTGAAGAGGCGATATGGGAAGATGATTTCTTCATGTAGAAACACCTGTGGTTAGTCAAGTGTTGAGGACAACACTTGTTTGAAGGGGAGGGGCACCCTAGACAAAGCCCCATGTTATGTATAAAACCCCTTATTAAGTCCTATATATTAAATTATTACATTTCTAGTGTTATATTTGTATGTAGGCTAGAACACTTCATTGTAACCTTTCATTATAATTGTACTCTTTATCTCTTATATATATACCAAGGTGACATAGTCTTAGGATCATCACATCTCATCTTGTAAATTGAATATATTGTAAAATGAGGTTTCCCCCTTAAAGTGGATTGTTATTCATTGAGTTTTTATCATTCTCAAAGCCTTGGTTCATAACATCTTCAACCCTTTTTTTCTTCATACTATACATATACAACAATTCAATGTAGATTCAATTCAATGTTTTTATTTTTAATTTTAAAACAGGTTTCAATTTAATTGACCAATATTGCAACTTTCATTTCATTATCTCAATCGATTTTAAAATACTATTTCAATTCAACTTTTATTTTATTTGATTTTAGTAAAGCAATAAGTGTCAAAGCTAGGGAAACCTCTAACAATAAAGTTCTTTGTTCAAAGAAACATTGGGATCCTTATAGTACTTAGTGACTAAATAAAGAGAAAATTCAAATGTAATGTTCAAGTAGGAACAATCTGACTACCTTAATGGTATCTTATTTTATATGTTGATAGAACAACAAAAGGGGTTCACTGTCTTGTTGTGCTACATTTGATTATATATATATATATATATATATATATATATATATATATATATATACTTTTTGAAAGGGCATTAGAATTCATGAAAAAGTTATCCTTGCATGGATGGACCTTTAAAATTATGGCAAACCTATTTGTGTTCAAAAACTCAAAAGCAATACCTAAAAATAATCTTAAATACCCAAATATCAAAAAATGCATCCTTTTACACTTGTTCAAGTACTTCATGTAGCATTTTGCTTCTTCAAATTGAAACACTTGAAACTTTGTTGTACTTTACTTCGCATTTTGCTTCTTCAAATTGAAACACTTGAAACTTTGTTGTACATTACTTAGCAAGTTTACTTTATTGTACTTTACTTACCAGTTACAACACATAATTTCTTTCATTCAACACACTTACCATCTCATACTTGTCTTTGGGTTGAGAGGTTTCCTATTTGACATGTTGCAATGCATTTATGTGGCTCGACCAACAAAAATGTTGATTTGAATGGTGAAAGGTCGACGGGTCGAGCCACGGATCGTTGTGATTTTTCGACGATTACGATATCACAATTCTCGTTTCACAAGTGACACATTGTCGCATTAGTTGGGTCATTTGGTGGAGATCATGGGTTCAATCCCTATCGATGCACCATTTTTAAATAATCCTCACAATAATTAAAACGTAAATACATTTATTCCTATTATTTTTAATAAATCATGCACACGGTTTGTTGGTAAGGCAGTTGGTTTGTTCCGATAAGGTCACAAGTTCAAATCTCTATCCCTCCATTGTGCTTGCACAGTGGATAAAACATTTTGTTTTTCAAAATGAGGCTGCCACATGATAGCCTCTGATTGGCCCACGTGGCGGCCTCTCAATGGCCCATGTGTCATCCCACTCAATCAACCAGTCACATGCCCAGTAATATGCCATGTATTTGCTCAGTAATCTGCCATGTCCCTGCATATTCAAGCATTCACATCAACATCTACATCACCTGCGACATGTCCATCATTTTTTCTTGTTTCCCGAAAACTTCATAATGTTATAACTTTCTCATATGGAGTTTGTTTCAGGTGATTCAAGCGTCATTGGAAAGCTCTCGACGAGTGTAACACACCCGACCCCTATAGTAATTTTTTAAGGGATGGGGCATCAAAATTTCACTTTTCTCAACCATATTGAATACTCTTCCTGAGATCTCCATCACCTTATGCTCGTCAAGAACTTTCCAACAACTCTTACCATGCTCAAATCCGAGCCCTGGGTTGGAAGTTATGCCCTTTCGAAGCTCTTCAGGCATCATTAGTCAAAGGCCATATGGCACCCACGTGGTTCACCTCATCCGTACCATCCCCCATGGCACAGACTCGACCAAGGTTGTCATCCTTTAGCGATGACATCGCCACTGGAGGGGAAATTACAGGGAATGTTCCTTGTGCCTTCACGATTATCGGGCCTTTAGCCCTTCATCCTTCATGTCCATGTCTGAAACATTCCCGGAGTCCCGAAGTCTCAGATTTCCCTAACACTCTTGCCTCTATGGGGGAGATCAATCCATCATTAAATCCAATGGTTGAGATTCTCCCTCATTCAACACATAGGCTTAAGGGATTTCAGCATTCGGCACTTTGGTGCTCCGACACTGACTGCCCTTTTCTCTACTCGCATATCCTCTAGAATCTTGCCATGTGGCTCCGGCCTTCGGCCCTATTGGAGCATACTTTCTAACACCCTAAGCCTCCCAAAGTTCCAAACTCCCAAACTCTCGGGGTCCCATTAGCCATTAGGTCAAGCAACTACACACCAGGGGGTGACACACCGCAAAGGACAGAGATGACACATGGCCCTATCAATGGGAGACACGTGTCATGTTCCAATTAGCATATAAGGTCTATAAAAAGAATGAATCAAGGTGACATGTGGCACACCTACTATGGGTCCATGTCACCCTAGGTGACATCATCATGCCATGTCACTCTGAAGTGACAGCCTTCGAGAGTCTCTAGCCTCTCATATCTGCAAAATCACTAGGAGCTCTAAAGTCTAAATCCTTGCCAACAACCTCCCAATACACTTTTATCCCATGGTTGAGACCTGTCCACGTAGATCCCCAGATCTACGACCTTCATTGCTTCGTGACTTTGGCGTTCAGGGGTTTGCCTGTGAAATTTCCTTTTTACTCCTGGAGTGGTCAACACCGAACTAACCACGACGTAGATCCAAAGGAAGACATTTGGCAGAAGACAAGGGTGACACATGGCCCAATCAACTAGTGACACATATCAATTTCTATTTGACACATAAGGTCTGTGAAAGTCACGAATTGAGGTGACACATGGCACACCTACTATGGGTCCACGTCACCCTAGGTGAAATCAACATTCCATGTCACTTTGGCCTTCAGCGCTCCGGCGATATTCTCATTCACCAACATGTCGAACCTCCCAGAGTAGGACTTTATCGGAGTGCTTTACACTATATTTTCATTAAGCTCGATCTAATGGTCGAGAAGGGTCCTGAAGGATCCTTAGATCCACAATCCACGTTACTTCATGAGTTCAGTGTTTAGAGGTTTTGATTGTTTAACACGTTTTCTCTCCCGGAGTAGGTCAATGTCGAATGACCACAATGTAGATCCAATGGTTAGGGGAGATCCTAAATAGCCTCAGATCTACGGCTCGCATTACTTCACGACCGAGAAGTGGATTGGGATTTAACAAGGGGATGAATCCCACGATAATGGGTAAATGACCGCCAACTATCGCTCAACCATCAAGTTACCAATCTGACAGGTTGCCTTCGGCGCATTTGGACGTTGTAATGTTCATTCACCTCGGAGCTCCAGACTCCCAAAGCCCCAAACAACTTAGCCCCTCTTTGAATGTAGCGAAGGGTTCCATGGACCTAGTCCTATGGAACTTTGTCAAGCTATAGAGGCTACACTCATAACTCTTAGCCAATATTTGGTTAAGGTCATGGGCATGAGCCTGTGGTCTCTTGGATGACTAGTTTAAAGGAAGCGCCTCCCATTCACAACACTTAAGTCCTAAAATAGGGAAAGGTATTTTCAAGCAACAACGGGACTGTAGCAGTATTGTAGAGTCTGCCCCGACTCTAGAACTGTGAAGTTGATCCTTGGGAAAACACCTTGAGGATTTTTCGACCAGCCCAGGGGACAAACTTGTCATATTACAACCATTCAAGTGCAACAGTTTATAGAAGAACAATAAGCATTATTACCATTAATTTCACACGAGGCACAATTTATCCCAATTACAGACATTCAAATCATGCATTTCAATTCAAGTGCACAGGGTATATGAAGTACTTATCTATTACAAGTTGCAGCCAACCAACTGATTATGGGTGTTCGCCTTTCCACCCAACCAAATGCTTAGAGGCATTCATTCTTAGCACTCTGGCCACCCCCCTGCTAAGCCATGATATCGCTAGGGAACTTTTGCAGTTTCTCAGAGGTTCTTTCTTTGTCACAGCCTTTGCGAGATTTATCAGATGCTCCCTCGGCATCAAGCTCATGACCTTCTTCTCAAGTCATGTTTTCTGCAAACTCTCAGAGATCCTTTCTCTTGTTCTCTCCAGTAACCAGAACAACTTAATTTTCCAGTTCTTCCTTCTCAGCTGGAGAGCCCTCCGCGCTCTTCTTCTTTCTCTCTACATATCCAGGTTTCACACCTCCCTCTGTGGGCATGTTCTCCTTCTTGTATTCTTTCGCGTGTACTCTTGCATGCCTTCCCCCCCCAAAAAAAAAGGTTCTAGACCTGTCATCTTCCTTTTGTCAGAAGGAACTTAGGTCAGTCTGCGCCTGCGGGAAAATGCACTCAGTGGTACTTCGGGTTGACAGTTTTCTATCTCCTCAACTAGACTCTCCATGATTCTATTCATTGGGGTAGTTGATTATTCAACCACCAATCCTTCTTTCATTAACTGATTATTTTTCTTTGGGATCAAGATGAGACTTATTGTTTCAACAAGGAGAACTTGGGTCATTTTGACATAATGAATCCTCTCTACAATTTCCTCACTCTTTCCTCTAGTGATATCATGGCCAGTAATTCAAGGATTCACCCCCACAATCAGTTATTGGCAATCTAAACAATAATACATTTACATTGTTCACATGCCATATCATGGTAATCATAATTAATTATTAATTACAAGCTAGGGGAAACAGGGGTATGACAACGAACTTTATGTCATGAAGGCACTATCATCAACATTTGAGTAAAACCAAAAAAATTGTCATTTTTGGATTTTGTAGCAAATGGACTTCGAAAAACTTCCAAGAATAGTTCAAATTATCATATCATTAAAATATGATATAGATATCCTATATGGTTTTTGAATCTCTCAAATTGAACATCAAACGAAGAAATTATCAAAGAAACACTAGCTGGTAGTCCAAGGTGCACCACTTCCCGACAGGTAAAAAGTGTACTACCTTTTATTTATTTTCCTTGGATTTGTTTTATTAAGCATTATTTGTGAATTTTTGTGTATGTTGTGTATGAAGAAAGACTAATCACCTCTATTCTTCGATAAATCTCACATTTTATTGCAGGTCAGTGCTAAGTTGTTTTTGCAGGTTCAGGGATGATAAAGAATAGCAATCTATGCACAAGTGATTTTCAAAGACCACATTCATTTGAGAAGGGCATGTCTCAGTGAAACCATGAATAAGTCACAATCATTCTCTGTCAGATCATTTCCATCATACCATTGCTACCAAAAGAAGCCTCTTAGAATCCCAATATGTGATGGTTCATTTTCCTCCTTCTAAGCCTAACATTTTATGCATGTTGAAGACCAAATTTCTATGTAGTTAACCTTCAATTTTTCATCTTCCTACCACTACTAGATCATGACTTCAGACCATTTTCCTTTTTCAAGTTTCATACTTTCCTGCCTCAATTGCATTCACCCCTAACCCATGAATAAAATCATTCAACTCACTTACCATGTTGAGTGACCCCATTGACCTCTTCCTTTTTGCCAAATAAAACCTGCTTGATAATGAAAATATTTCATCTATGGTCCTCTAAATCATTACTTTGTACTCACGTTGGATGATGGGGGATTCCTTAATGTTGGGTATGTTGTATAGTCTTTGCACGACTATCTCTAGAGTCTGCTACGTTGTGTCGGGCGTGTAGGGGGGTTTGAGGGGGTGCCGCTAGGCCCCCCCTTTGAGGGTTTCAAGAGGGAGATAACCCCCACTGTGAGGGGGTTCAGGGGGCGCTGCCCTCGAGAAAATGTTTTTTTCCTTGGGAAATGTGTCTCATTTTTTCTTCATTTTTCATGTTTCCTCGATTTTCGTGTCCATTGTTGGGCGGTTTTTTGGCACATGGTTTTTTTCGATGGTTTTCTATTTCCAGTTAAGGAATTAGGGTTGTTGACTAATCCAGGTCATTGGTTTAGGGTTTTGGATTTCGTAGGATCCTATATGTATATTGTATTGTAAACAATGTATCATTATGAATGAATATAGAATATGTTGGTTTTCCCGATTTGGGTTTCCAGGGGAAAAAACTCTATGTAATGTGTGTATTTTCCATTGTATATTTTCTTTTCTTTTATTGAAAATATGTTTGCAGTAAAATATTGTACAAGGTTAAAATCTACACTTAAGGCCCCCCTTCTAATTGGTCTTGACCCATCGACCTCAGCACATCATGTGGGATTGAGACTAGAGACATTTTTAGTACCTTGAAGCTTGCATGCCTTAATAGCAAGTTTTCTCACCTATAAATAATAGGAATACATTAATGTCCCTTGTTTGTCAGATCTTATAGGTGACTCGACTTGCAAGTCATTTATTTGTACATAGTAAGATGTACTTGGGCATCTTGACTCTCATTGACATTAATGGTGAGAATTCTTGTGTCGGTTAACATAATTCATTATTTGCTGGTAATATAACAATTTCTTTCTATGTTTGACCTCAGAAACATTTATTCACATAGATAATAATTATGCAACGATGTGGATATGAATGAAGACTATATGTTTTATGACACTAACATTAGCTTGTAGCAGTGTTCTGATAAATCAAGATTCAGCTCCAGAGTTCAGTTCCAACAATAAGAGGGTACATAAGTTCCAATTTCATATATCATCTTTTGTACATACATCCAAGCAGATAAGTTTATTTTAACTTCAAGATCCATAATACAATAGTAGCAGCATATTCTAGCAATATAAGATCTCTCAGATGACTTATCAGGTAGGTGAAGGTATGTTGTTTTCTAATCTTTAATCAATAATTCCTTAAATGATAAAATACATGTATTTGGAAAAATTCCCTATTTATCCTTCCATATCCTTCCCTATTCCATGTCATTCCATGTCCTTCCCTATTTGCTACACTTTTCGAGGAAGGATAACATATTTAGTTGGGGGAATGGGGATATTCATCATAATCTATATTCTTATACCATATTCCATAACCTCATATTGATCAACATGTTTTTCCCAATTTATTGTTGTTGTTGTTGCAAACACCTTCATTGACTTCCTGTAGTGCATCATTGGTTTGCATATGAAATACACCTTCCAAATCAAATATTCCATGTGGGGAATGTTTTCCAAGCCTTTGATATGCTTCAACACCTTTCAGAAGATTATAGATACAATTCAAAACTCATTGATCAAAGGAACACAAGAAGTTAATTGTTGTAATTTTGTAGCTACATAAACTTAAACATTCCATAGTTGCTTATATATCATGGTAGCATTTTATTTCATTGTATATTCTCTTCTTCATTTTATGCAATCTCATTTCTTGTACCTTTGTGTTGTTCATGAACAAATTATCATAGAATAGTTGTTGCTTATGAAGACAATCTAATTGATATGTTAAGTAGAGGACCAGGAGCGCCATCCACTACCCTTCTAGGTGGAAAAGGACCTAACTCTCTCACAAGCTTCTCACTTAGTGTTGTATAAAATAAGCATCATAGTTCCCTGCTTTCTTAGATTAATTTTCCACATTCCTAGATTAATTAATGACTTAAGCATACACCAATTGATAAGTTGAGTAGAAGACTATCGGAGTGTCCATCCACTTTCTCTCTCACAAGTGGAAAAGGCCCTAGTGCATTCTTGACTTCTCAAGCAGTGTTAGGTTGAGTTTCTTGTATTAGATAAAAGACTAACGGAGTGTCCATCTGCTCTTACCAATGGAAAAGGTCCTAGTGCATTACCAATCCACCAAACTAAACCTCTTGAGTGTTGTTTTCAATTCTTGTCATTTACAAGCTTTTGATTTCATGCAAGAGTGTTTCCTTTATGCAAATGTGTTCAATACTTTCATTTTAAGGTTTCATGCTAGTGTGTTTCCTTTATGCAAGGGTGTTTAGTACTTTCATTTTAAGATTGTTTAAAATAGATAAATATTACAGATGATCTAATTTTGCACATACAGTGTTTGCATTTCACAAGTTTACGAACTTCCGGATTGATAAATTTAATGTAACGGAATTCTAATAAAATTAAATTGACCAACAAACTCTATTTATTATTTGTAATATATTTTGTCAATAACAATGAGGACATAAATTCACTAGTTGTAAAATTGTATGATATTTAAACTTGAATTAAAAACTTAATTGTTATCATCGAATAACTTTTATATTAATTTGTTTAGAATAAAACGAAATCGGTACATTGTTATCCTCTACTAAATTTTATATTGAAAAATTAATGTTGCAATGGTGTTTTGATTAATAAAATTAATGTTCTTAACATGATGGGTTAGCTCGAGTGGTTGAGTTTTGTGAATTACAAGTAAGAGGTCACGGTGTCAAGTCTTTGGGTTGGTTGCATCTATGGATATTATGGTCCTCACTCGATGTCTCCACCAAGTTAGGTTGTCAAAACTGCAACCGACTAGTTTATCGTGAATATCATCTTTGGAATAAGGGGAAGTGCCCAGTGGGTTTTCCCCAAATGTGCATTTCATCGTAAAATGATGATGATGATGATCTTATTATGTTATTTCATGTTATTTTAGAGAATAAATATTTAATATTTAATCTCATATAAATATATTTTCTTTAAATATTCTAATATTACATTTTCCCTCTAAATTCAATTGTCACAACAATTATAAGAATTTCCCTAAGAAAAACCCTATCAAATTTCAAATTTGATTTTGCAAAAGTAAGAAATTGTTATTTGATTAAATCAATTATAGTAATCATGTTTAAATATATGATTTCATTTTGTTTTCACAATTAAGACGAATGTTTCACTAGTTAGTAAGATTATTTAAACACAACAAGGCAATAAAATATAATTTATTTATATTGATCTAGTTACAATTTCAAAAATTACCATTTATTAAAATTTTCATCTAAGAATTTGTCTTCTTCTTTTTTGTTTCCTTGGAAATAATTACGAATGGTGAAAATTTTAATGGAAAGCAAGGGTTGATATACATTTATAAATAGACATCTATGGGCCATTAATTATGCCACAACAATGTATTTTATTTCTAGAGAAAAAAAAATCATTTCTATTCGAGTAGAACGGAAATTGAAATTGCACTCTTTATATGCTTAAACTTAAAAAAAAAAAAAAAAAACTCCCATCACCAATTTTACATATACAAGAAAAAAAACCAGCTCTAAATTTTTTCAAATTTTCATTTTTTACATATAAAAAAAATCCCAAGAATTACCTCCTTTTTAAAAAAAGTGATCATAAACAAACAAAAAAAATAGTAATTAACATCCCATAAAAAGGCTTAATAGAGTCCACTACATGTGACCATTTCTTTAACTTGATCATCCAAATTTTTAACATGAATCTTTAACATTTCACTACATCCATCCATTTAATAACAAATTCAGGATCTGCATACATCCATCCATTTAATAACAAATCCAAGATGTCCATACATCCATCCATTTAATAACAAATCCAGGATCTCCATACATCCATCCATTTAATAACAAATCCAGGATCTCCATAAATTTGAACAACCTTTACATTCTTCTCCGAAGCAATTTTTAGAAGCAATATTAATGCCATGAGTTCAACAAAATTATTGATTTCATTCTCCATGTCCACCTTTACTTTGAATTAATGGGTATCAAATAGAAACAGAACAAAACCACCACTACTCTCTCCATGTATTGACATGAGCCATCAAAAAAGCCCCATGCCTGATTTTTATTGATACTCAACTATAATATTTTCCTTGCAAGTTTCCAGATAACTTGCATAATGTATTCTAATTCTAGAGATGTTATTTTATGGGCTACCTAAAAGGATGGAGTTTCCTTATCCTCAAAAATCATTTGTTTCCTAGCTAGCCACACTCCCCAATAGGTTAGAAAAGCGACAACCCTCCACTCGTTAGGGTTTTTTTTTCCACCACCTACATAAGTATTGCTCCACTGAATCTCCCACCCATCCTCCCTTGAAACCTATGAACTACTAAAATTCTAACCATGACTACTTAATATAAGAGCAATTAACAAGCATGTGAACTATATCTTCATCACTTCCGCTATAGAGAAAACATATGCTAAGATTTTGCTTAGCTCTTTTATGAAGATTATCCTATGTTGTAGATTTGTATTTTCATAATAACCACATAAATATATATGTTTTATTTGGGGCCTTGACCTTCCATAGAATTTCTACCACCAAACTCTATTATTTAAATCTAAAGAAAAAATTGCTTGGTAGCCTAATCTTGTTGAATAAAACCCTAAAGTTTGGTTTTTGGACCACATTATAGAATCAACATCCTCATTTATTATTACGTTACTTCTCTTAAGATTATCTACATAAGAATTTGAAAAATTGGCATCTTCCCCTTCCAAACCTAAAGGCATAGCAATATTCCATTCTTGTTGCCATATACCGGTGGATTCTTGATCAACAACTTGATTAAGGGAAAATATACCTCTGGCCTTCAATAGTTCTATCTATCTCCCTAGTAAACTATAATTATTTGTGCATCCTACCAATGAATCAATCCCAACCCTCCCTTGTTCTTTGTTACCTATTTTCCATGCTATCCATTTTCCTAGTAAGGGAAAACATTGCACCAAAGCTTTCCAATAAGTAGAAACATTACTTATTTTCTTCCTCTAACTCCTAATATGATTTATAATAGAACCAAAGATAATATATGTATACATAGTGATATCTTCCCATAGGCTCTCTTAAGTTATGCCCCCCCACAAACACTTTGTTGTCAAGGTTTTCTCAAACAAGTGGATAGTTTTCAACCCCAACCCTCCATCTTTTGTTTGAGTAATAACCTTCCACTTAACAAGTGGAATCCCTTCATTATGTTTTTTTCCATACCAAAAAAACCTGAAAACCTTCCTCCTTATGATCTCTAAAACCACTTTTGGTATATATGCTAAAGTATTCCAGAAAATAGGGATGGCCTCTAAAACTAGTTTGACAAAATTCAATCTTCCACCATTGGATAATTGCCCATTGCACCAATTATTTATTCGAGATTTTATTTTTTCCATTAGTCAATGCCAATCTCTTTTACCATACCCTTTAGTATTCAAAGGATATCCCAAGTACTTGAATCCATCACTAAAACCAATACCTTTGAAAGGAAAAAAATGAATAAATTATCATTGTAATTACTCATTCATATGAATTAAAGAAATCGTGGATTTATTGATGTTTACCTTCATATATGTAGTTGAGCTACGCAAATCCATTATTTCCTTGAACTTTATTGCCTCTCTCATTGTACCATTTAGAAATAATAAGACATCATCCACAAACAACAAATGAGACAGAGGTAATTCTCTTCCCAATTTTACTCCTACTATAGCCCCCACTCTTTTCCCCCCCTTAATGGATTTATTGATCCCTTCAACTATTATGAGAAACAGTAGAAGGAATAGAGGGCACACTTGCCTAAATCCCTTGTAACAAAAAAAAAACTTGAAGCTAACTCATTAGTTAGCAAAACATAAGTCACTAAATATGTGCATCCCTTTTAAATCCAATTTACAAGAGTCAAATTGAACTTTGTATGAATCAGAATTAGTCACATGTATAACCAACTAGACCTATCATATGCTTTCGACAAATCACATTTCGTCACCATGGTTGGATTGGATTTTTAGTTCATTGAATGAACACCTTCTTGAGAGGATCATATTGCATCATGGATTAGTATTCCTTCTAAAAAACTT
>JASDQU011314110.1:17232-27748 GCA_032191745.1 Picea mariana
AATAACCTTCCTCCTTGGATGTTGATCAAGAGAGATCACACAATGTTGGCAATGATTGTTCCGGGTATTTAATTACCTTTTATTTGCTTTAAAGTATGACAAAATATTTCATTTCTTTGTTTCGTGCATGGTAATTATGTCTTTTATATATAACGACATATAGATAAGTATAATTAATCATGTATGTTGAACCAATTAGGTAAGTACCAGGTTAAAGATATGAACGTATATATTGAGCCTCTTATCGATGAGTTGTTGAAGTTATGGGTTGGCATCACTATGTATGGCATCTCTAGACCAATAGGGAAAAAACAATTTCAATTCCATGGAATACTATCATGGACAATTCATGATGCTCCCGAGTTAACACATTTTTGTGGTATATTGTTACTTTCTTTTGTGATTTAATATTATATATATTTATTGAAAATATCATGCATTATTTTAAATTGTAACTCTAATTCGCTACATTAATTGATATATCTTGTAGGTCTTCAAACAAAGGGTAAATTTGCATGCCCAGTTTGTGGTTCCAGGATAAAATATCGTCATTCAAGGAGTTTAGGAAAGGAAGTGTTTGATGAGTATAGGCACTTTTTGCCTAAGAACCATAGTTATCGAACTACAGACAAAGAAAAATTCAATGGTAAAGAAGAGAATGGAAAAAAACCACGAAGAATGACACCTCACCTATGGAAGTTGGAATATATTAGAAATCGTCAAGGTATGAAAATTATTTATGCATGATATATTATATAAATCTTTGATTAATTTCATTAGTATTAATTTCATTAGTATTAATTTCATTTTGTTTGATTAATTAGTGTTAATTTCATTTTGTTGATGTTTCATGAATGTCGTTAAGGCACGAATGGGCTTCCACGAGGAATGAAAATTTACCTGATGCAATTCAGTAGGTTTCCATACTACGAGCACCTACAAATCGTTCATCTATTTGATACAATGCATATCGGGAAGAACATAACAGAATTGTTATGGCGAATATTAGATGGAAGGATTGACAAAGAGAGAATTGGAAAGATTTGTAGTGACATCCAGGAAGCTAATCACGCATTGCAAAGTGTTATTATTAATTCTAATGGTGATGGTCGTGAACAGAATACTAGTCTTCCTTGGTTATTGACGAAGCAATAGAGAAATATTGTAAAAGAGTCATTCGAAAAATTAGGTTTCCGATAGGGTTTTCATCGAACATACAAAATATCTTAACGAAAAAAGGTGATTTTGGTGGGGTTAAAGCACATGATTGGCATACATTCATTAAGGTAATTAGTAGGTTATAATATATTTCCTTATTGGTACGCAGTTTTTGAAAACAAATAATAATTATTTGTTTTTTGTTATAGTATGTTCTACCTTTATCTCTCCCATACGACTTTGAAAACAACATAAAACAAATTATTTATGTACTTGGAAAATACATGAGGTAAGTAATGTTTTATATGGAAAATGTACTTCTTAGGTGATTTGTAGCGAAACTTATTGACATATTATGTTTTATCTACAAATTTAGGTATGCCTTGATATTATTTTATTACATCATTTGTAGGTGGATTTCATCAAAATAAATCCATAAAGAAGATATAAGGTATTGGAAGAGAGAAATTCCTCGACTAATGTGTCAAATGCAGCAGTATCTACCTCCGGCATTTTTCAATGCACAAGAACACTACCTCATACACCAAGTTGAGGAGATTGAATTATGTGGACCAATACACACAAGGTTGATGTGGATGGTGGAGAGGCAATTGAAGTCATTGAAGGCTTTTGTTAGACAAAGAGCACGTCCTGAGCATTCTATGCTTGAGGGATATATGGTATATCAATGCATGGTATATATTAGTCAATATCTACCTAAATTAGCAGAAAATATGAATGTGCCTCGCATTTGGCATCTCGACTCCATCAACAAATTTGAAGGGGAGTTCTTATTGGGGAAAGGTAAAATGAGGATTGTGAAAGGTAATTATTAGATGTTGATATAGATTTAATATATTACACATTTATTTTTCCAATTTTATTTTATCATACTGATTTTTTATATTTTGTATTCCTGCATATTGAACTATATTAAACTATGTCTTTATTAAAAATAGCTAATTAATGATATTAAATTGTTATTTTATCATATAGTTGCTCGAGAGTGGGATGCTTTACATTTATACATTGCAAACAACCTTGATTGGATGGAGCATTGGATAGAATATTGTAAAGAATACTTTGGTAGGTTATCATGGGAAGGGGTGAGTAAGATGATTAAAATAGCGCATCATCATCGACATCAATTTCTTGATCTTACTTCAAGGTAAGTTGATTTAGCCTTTGGTTTAAAAGATAAACATGCAAGTTAATTGTTTACCCACATTTTCCTAGTTATTTCCCAATTTTTCAATGTATTTGGTTTGTTTAATTTTTGAAATATATATTTACTAAGTCCTATATGACGTTTATTAATTGGCAATGTATTTTTTACTTGTTGTCCATGTTGCAGTTGAAACATCACAAGGCTATGTGGTGTAATGGTGGTAAATTTTGTATCAAAATGTTGGATGATAAGATGAAAACCTTGGATTGTGGGATAACTGCAGTGTTTAAGGTCACCAATGTTTCCTTTAGAAGTGACAGACATCCAGAAGAAACTGAGAATAGGTACTATGTTGGCATATTTACAGACAGAAGACAGAGTATGCATGTTTTTCATTGATGGCAGGATCAAGGCGAAGATCATCACGATCAGTAGAGCAACGATAATGGCATGGAAATGGCAAGATCAACAGTGAAGAGAAACAGTGATCGTTTGATCCCATTTAGAATTCTCAATGACCGTCATATCTGAATTCAGATAGGAGGAGCATGCAGTAGAAGAGAACAGATCTCAAGCATTAGATCTGAGCGCATTGCCCGACCGTCGTTGGATCTAAGAGAACCTGCATGATATTTAAAGTGAAAGGTGAAGAAGGCTTACAAAATCCTGAAAGTAGGAGGACCATCCATCTTCAGGAAGGACACATGGCTACAGATTTGCATTTCGCTGAATGAAAGGTCAAAGGAAGGAGGGGCCTAACCTTCCAACTCGCGATATGCGAAATTGCAAAGATATCTGAGTCGTCAGATCGAGGACAAGTCTGGATCGTGGATCCGGAGGACACGTGGCCAAAGTTCGGCATTTCGCTCACTAGAACGTCTAAGGCACAAGGTGCTCTATCCTTCCAACTGGAGAAATGTGAAATAGCGAAATGATCTTAGCCATCGGATCGAGGAGAGATCTAGACCGTTGGTTTCACAGGACACATTGCTAAAATTTTGGCATTTCGCTGACTAGAAAGTCAAAGGCATGAGGTGCCCTAACCTCTCGAACTCGTGATATGCGAAATCATGAAATAATCTTAGCCATTGGATCAAGGACAAATCTAGGCCGTCAGATATAGGAGGTAGACTATGATAGACCACGTCATCAAGGACAGGTGGTAGCCTTCGTCAGCAATGACACGTGGCACGATCAAGCAACGACAAGTGTCAAGTTGAATCGTCATTTCAAGAACGTGAAAATCACAAATATGAATGACACATGGCTGCTAATAGGATTGTGACACGTCACTGAGTGACGCAAGAATGACGTCACTCTGAGAGTTTTTCTTCAGGATTTTTAGCTTCATCGCTCCCCCAAAGTCCCGAAGGCTGAAGTCCCGAGGCAGAAAATAGTCGTTCGATCACCACGGATCGTGGACTATTGATCTAGAGAGTGAAGTGATCAAATGATTAGTGAGTGTTCATATGTCGTGGTCACATCGTCAAGAGCTGGAGAGTAGGGCTAATACAACCAAGCTTTATTTCAGAGTTTGTGACATGAAGGAGTCAAGGAGACTCACGAGAGAAGCCCCAAAAGGCGAAATCATGAAGCGCCTTTTAGTGTAGGGTGTGGTCACCATCGGTGGTCATGTGAGTGGAAGGAGATAGCATAGCTAGGCTCCATTTTGGATACTGGTAGTTGGAGGAGTCAAGGAGACTCACGGTAGAATCCCCAAAGTGAGAAATCGCGAAACACCTTTTGGTGTAACCTGTGGTCACCACTGGTGGTCACGAGAAGGGAAGGAGCCAGTCCAACCAAGTTCCATTTTGGAGTTTTAGAGATCGTGACATGAAGTGTCAAGAAGTCTCATCACAAGAATTCTAAAACACAAAATTGCAAATTCAATTCTGCTTAGCGTTCGGTCACAGCCAGTGGGCATATGGGATAAATATGAGACCCTGCGCTTGTAATCCAACGGTGTTGGTTAATTAGGAATTTGATCGAAGGGTTACTGTTTCTCCTCTCAAGTAACAAATGGTGAACAGACAGAAGAAAGAGCAGAATTGTAAAATAGTTTGAAGCAGAGAAGAATGGTAGAACAAAAAGAAGCAGAGAAGAATTGTAGGATAGAGGAGAAGTGGTAAGAATTGAGACACATGTATTGTTGGTTATTCAATCATTTATTTATAATTAGGGAGGTAGGGTGGTGCTAGGGAGGACTATGGTTCTCTGATATTCAAGTTGGTGCTTGATTATTGGAAGTTGGATATTCCATCTAGTAGTGGCTAGAAAACAAGGTGGTAGGGTGGTGCTTGGGAAAACACATAGTTTTTTGTATGAAAGTTGGTGCTTGGGAAAACACAGAGTTTTTTGTATGCAAGTTGGTGCTTGTATAAGTCCAATTGGTGTTGGAACAATTAGGGAGTTGATTCTTCCTTCTAGTGGGTGCTAGAGAAATCAGAGATTTGGTTCTCTCAAACAAGTTGGAGCTTGTAAAACAGAGGTAGTAGCCTCACATTGAGTTGGTGCTCAAAGATAGATGATGTACATAACTTAAAAGACTACCTATCATTCAAAGAAGAAGAGGTTTTCTCCCTTTATGGGTTACCTCGTGAAAATATGTCTATGTGTATATCTTATGTGTGACTGATGTTCTTTATTTATGTTTTTCATATCTTGTATAATATTGATGGTCACTTGGAAGAGATTGAAAATGTTTTAATTAATTCATATATTGTTTAAGCTCAGTAACCACTGATTCACCCCCCCCCCTCTCAATTGCCTTAGTATTTTCAACAATTGGTATCAGATCCGGTTCCTTTTATTTAAAGGTAGATCTGTAAGATTAAACATGACAAGTCATGAAGGGACTTTAGCCACTAAGCCTCCTTTGTTTTATGGAACAAATTTTGCCTCCTGGAAGGTTAGAATGAGAACATATTTAATGGCCTTAGGTGCTGATGTTTGGGATGTAGTAGAGACTGGATATACAAAACCTGTTGTGCTAGCTTCTAAGGATGATAAGTTAGAGTTTAGATTTAATGCTAAGGGAATGAATGTTATCTTGAATGGAATTGTTGAAGCTGATTTTGTAAAGGTGATGCATCTTGAAACTGCCAAAGTAATGTGGGATAAACTTATTAGCATGAGAAAAAAAAATATGCAAAACTTCAAACATATAGATTGAAATTTGAACAACTAAAGATGAATAAAGATGAAACAGTTAGCAAGTATTTTTTAAGAGTTGAAGAACTTGTGAATTCCATGAAGGGTCTTGGTGAGAAGATTGAAGAACCATTTCTAGTTCAGAAGATTTTAAGATCTCTGCTTGACAAATTTAATCCAAAAGTATCTGCAATAGAATAACTAAATGATCTTAAAACTCTATCCATTGATCAACTCCTAGGAACTCTAACTGCATATGAAATGAGAACCGGCAAAGATAAATCCATTACAAGAGAAGCATCTTTTAAAGCAAACAAGAATACTGATTCAGAATTAGATGATATTGAGGCAAAATTTGTGAGAAGGTTAAAGAAAGGATCAGGAAAATATCAAGGCAAGCTTCCCTTCAAATGTTTTAACTGTGGTAAGATGGGTCATTTTGCATCTAAGTGTCCTCACCAGAAAAAGGATCAGAACTCTGATGATGAAAAGATATACAAATTTAAGAAATATAGTAAAAAGAAAAGTTTGTGTGCAAACAATGACAACTCCTCAGAAGACATAGATAGTGATTCATCATGTGAAGACAAAGTGAATGATTTTATGCTTATGGCTATGGGAGATCTTGATGATGAACACACAAGAGGTGAAATGGATGACGAAGACGTTGTGGTAGATATGGAAGGTGAATTAATCAGTGCTTTGGAAGAAATTGGCAGACTCAGATTTAAGAAGAGAAAACAAAAACAATTGTTGATGCAATTTAAAATGAATGATAAAAAAACTGATGAAGACTTTGCTCTACTAAAAGTTGAGTTAGAAGAGGCAAAGAAAATAGAGGACATTCTGAAACAACACTTATCAGAGAAGAAAGAAAGGTGTGAAGCCTTAGAAGAAGAGATAGTAAAAACCAGAAAAGAAATGGAGAAGTTTAAGGCATTGTATCACCAAAATCTATCAAGTATTAAAGCTTCAGAAGGATTAATCTCCATTCTAAATTAGCAAAGGAATCCAAAGTTGAAAGTTGGCTTGGGCTATGAATAAGGATCAATTAGTGATCTTCCAAATAATACAGAACCCATCAAGTTTGTCAAATCTACAATCATTGACAACAACCACTCTGCAGAAA
Organism: Picea mariana; assembly: GCA_032191745.1. Classification (NCBI taxonomy): domain Eukaryota; kingdom Viridiplantae; phylum Streptophyta; class Pinopsida; order Pinales; family Pinaceae; genus Picea; species Picea mariana. Next base: position 23,838 of record JASDQU011314110.1, read on the forward strand.
CAAAGAAACAAAATCAGTCACCAAGAAGGAATGAAAGAAAAAATACCAAAACCGAATCTATAGATCAGAGAAATTATCAGCAAGAAAGAAATCGACCCACTCAAAGAAGACAAAAATTTTCCAGGTACAAAGGATTTTTCTATGGATACTATTTCTTATGTTCTAATTTTGGTCACAAAGCTATAACTTGTTCTTTAAGACATAGAGATGAGCAATCAAGATACTCAAGGAATAATTATCTGCCACAATAAAGATTGAGACAGCCAAGTAACAAACAACCACAGACTACAAATCATGTGATATCTAGGAAAAGGATGCAGGTTAAGTACAACAACAGTTATGAGCATAACAATCGCTATGATCTGCTATTCAATGAACCAGAATGTTACATCTACCATAATTATGGACATAAAGCTGCAGATTTTCGTTTAAAGAACTATAAGCAAGATTTGACTCCTATTGTTGGAAATTTCAAGGTTTGGAAGAAGAAAGAAGATGACCAATGTGGATTAGTGTTATCATCCCAAAGACAAAAGAATCCCTAGTATATTGACAATGGATGTTCCAAACATATGACTGGAGACAAAAGTAAGTTTCTAACTCTAAGTGAAAAAAAATCAGGGAATGTAACTTTTGGAAACGATGCACCAGGAAAAATAAAAGTGACGCAGGGGCGTGCCACCCAGGCACGTCCGCTCTCACAAGACCTTCTTCTTCTCGGCTCGAAGAACTCGAAGGTTCTTCTATTTACCTATCCGGAAATCTGCACGCACAACAATCCTTCTCCGAGGTCTCCCCTTTACCACCGGGAGATCAGTGAAATCTTGCTATCTCGCGAGTTCGTGACTCAAGCCTCCAACTTTTCCTTTCAAATCTTACGATACCCGATCTGGCGATACGGGTATAGCTCCTTCCACATGCAACCATGGGCTAGGCTTAACTGTTAGCACCTCTCGCAACCTTGCAACCTCGCAACCTCGCTGGTTGAACCGTCGAGTTTTCACCCTCCTAGTCCGTGAGTCCCCGAGATGCGAGAATTCAACGGAGTATTGACTCCTGTCTCCAGGCAACACGTGTCCACCCTTCAGCCACACAGTCCCACCTTATTCTTTGCCATGCGTCCACACGAACCTTGGCTCCTTGGCACTTCGCGACTCGTGAATCCTAACGCCAATACTTCGGGACTTCTCGCGGCGAGATCCCGAGGGATTCGTGCCACTTGTACTCCACTCACGCTCCGCTATGGCCCACACTGCTCTCCAGCTGTCAGGGTATCACCTCTCACAATCTCGCGATCCCCATGGCCAAATTCTTGGACCTTTTCTTGCGAGGTTCCGAGACACGATCCCTCACGCAGATCCAACGGTCCTCCTGTGTTCCGGATCCAACAGCTATCCTTCTCTCGCTACTCACAACCTCGTGACTTTGAATAACCAAAACTTGGGATTTCACTCGGTGAACTCCTGAGTTTGCGATATCTCTCGATCTCTACCACCTGTCCTCCTCAGATCGATGGCCACAATCCCCTCACCACTTCGTCGCTTCGCGTCCTCGCGCCTCGCGACTTTGAATACCCAATACTTGGGCTTTCACCCTGCGAACTCCCCAGTTCGTGAGATCTATTGATCTCTTGCCACCTGTCCTCTCAGATGGATGGCTACAAATCTCTCACCACTTTTCCGCCTCACGTCCTCGTGCCTCGTGACTCTGAGCAACCAATATTTGGGCTTTCACCCAGTGAACTCCCGAGTTCGTGAGATCTCTTCGATCTCTGCCACCTGTCCTCCTCAGATGGACGCTCCTGATCCCCTCGCCACTTCGCTGCTCATGAAGTCTAATGGCTTCCTTTTCCAACCTTCGATGCCTGATTCCCCGATGTGGGTAATCTCGTGACACGCGTCCGCTCCCAAATGAACGGTCTAGATCCTCGTCGGGATTTCTTCTCCTGCTCACGAGGACTTAACTCCCTCACAGCTTTTGCAGATCCGATGGCTGACAGGTATCTGCCTCCGATCTAACGGCTCAGATCCTTTCTCCTGGTGCGCTCCTCCTCCAGAGGCTAAACTCCGCGCAACTCCTCCCGATCCAACGGCTGATGGGATTTCTATATGAGATCCGACGGCTGTCGGTCTCCTCCTTCTGTAGGCTCCTCCTGAGCTTCTCCTGGACGTGAAATCCTCAACGGTCCAGATCTGATTTCCTGCCGATCTGACGGCTGACGCTGCTCCTCCTGAGCTTACGCACTTCCTTCCCAACCTTGGGAGAATTTCAATCTTTCAAAGGCCTCGACCTTTGCTTCTTTCTCTGCGAACTCCTCACCTTGAGCTTCACCTACGCACCTGAAAACTCTCCTCATGAGCTTCTATTCCTGATTCTTGAAGGGGTTCTCTGACTCCTACACTCCTTGCTGAGCCTTTTGGGTATTCAGCAACCCAGTGAAGATCCTTAGATGGATTCTTCCTTCAACTTCCAGAACTCAAAGGAGTTCTCTTCTTCTTCTGTGCCTGCTTGCACACCTTCTCGACGCCCTCCTGGCGGAGTATCTTCTCGCAGAACGTTCAGTAGTTCTGGGTTCCTTCTGTGCACCTTTTGCACCTACTCAATGCCCCCCTGGCAGAGCTCTCAGAATCCTCAGTGATTATGTTCTTCCTTCTAACTCTCAACAAAGTTCTTCTCCAACGCAACCCGTGTGTATGCTCAATGCCCACCTGGCAGAGCTCTCACAAAACTTACAGCAAAGTTCTGTCTGCAACTGTGTTTCTCATACACAGCCTTGCCTCCAAGGTATTCAGCAACCTTGAGGTCTTCCTCTGAGTTGTTGACTTCAGTCCTGTGCCTCAGCACGTCTTTGTCTGAACCCCGCAGTGTTCAGAAGTGCACCCTCCTGTGCACGGCTCTCAAAACCCGCAACGTTCTGTCACACCCTCCTGGTGTGAAGCCTCAAAGACCTTCAACCTGAAATCAAATGAACTCCTGCAGAATGCATCAACATACATTCAAAACACACATAGAGAACACACATAGACATCCATATAACACAGAATGACATGCAGGAAAAACTGCTTCTGATTATATTAAAATGGAAAATGCCTGTATCTTTACAATGGTGTTCTCGAGCTCTTCTCATCTCTTCTCTTCTCTCCCCTACTACAACTCTACTATCACTCTCTCTTCTCTACTCTACTATCACTTCTACTCTACAACTTCACCAACCCAAAATGAGATCTAAAAATATCTTTTACCTGAGGGGCTCATCGAGCGCTTCCCTCCAGGTTCACCTACTCTAATAAATTACATTCAATGGTTGTCTAGTCCAGTGCCTAGATCTAGATCTCAGCCGATCTAGCATTAAAGGTGATCTACCTAATGCCTGCTCAAAGGCACGGATTCCATGGCTCACCAGCCTAAGCATTTAATTACATTGAATTTCAAATTTCAAATGAGGTTGCGCCTCTGTTAAATGCGTGATTTGAATTCACTGGTGTGGCTGGCTGGCTGGCTGGCCGACGTGGAGAGATGCTCCTACATCAAAAAGGTAAAGGAATGGTAAATCTGAGTAATGTCAAAGGAAAAGCACAAGATGTGTTGTTTGTAGATGGTCTGAAACATAATCTACTAAGTGTCAGTCAAGTCTTTGACAGAGGATGTGAAGTTGTTTTTACCTCTAAAGATTGTAAAATAAAATATGTGAATTTAGGACAGTTGGTTGCAAAAGGGATAAGAACAAAAAACAATGTCTATGTGTTAAAAGAAGAAAAAGAATAATGCCACTTAAGCAAGTATGATGAAAGTTGGCTATGGCATAGGAGACTTGGACACTTAAATTTTGATCATATAATCAAGCTTAGAAACAGTGGGGCATTAAAATATCTTCCAAAGATATCAAAGCCATATGATTATGTCTGTAAACC
>JASDQU011314111.1:0-17188 GCA_032191745.1 Picea mariana
AAGAGTGATGTAAAATATCATGCAAAACAAATTAAACGTGTAGTAATGAGAAAGGACGTTGTGTACCTTGGAATGATCAGGTGGAATGATAATATAAGTCTAAATACAGGTGATGAAGGGTATAACAATGGCAAAAAGTATGGGCAAAAAGGGTACAATATGTGGTCCTAACAGGAGGTAACTCAATCTTCTATTGTAGTCATGTCTCCATGTCCCAAATAATGTACTGCACCAGCTGGCACTAGAGATAACTCAATATCAAATACAGGGATTTTCATACATTCTCCCTATGAATCTCATACTGTGTCGACTTATTTTAATGAATCATGTTTGTTCTATATATACTTCTTCTGATTACTAGAGCGACTATTTTGTCATAGTCTTCTCCCTCTTGCTGGGAGAATACTCTAGACACAAATCAAGATTTTCACATCTCTATACTGTTATATGCAACATGCTTGATCTGTTAGATCAATCTTGGAAGTTACCACTAACTTCCCTTCAGGTCTTAAGGAAAAATCCATATCATAGTCCTTCTGACTGGCTTCCTCCTCTGTCATTGAAACAAGGGAATATTCTCATGAGATTTCATGTCTCCTAGAGGTCTATGAAGCTATGATATAATATTCTCAACTCATGACATCTATCTGCCAGTCTTGGAAGATGTCTCTTTTTCCCATTTTATGCTTTCTGAGATCAAGCTTACTCTAGGTCTTGATTTATTTTGAGTCTAAAAAAGCTTCATCGTCTCTATAGGATATACTTGGTTCTGAATACCAAGTCTTAATATGAAAAGTTGAGTCAAAATTCAAAAAAATTCTATTTCCTGTCAAGGTGGCTTCATTATCCATTGACCAATTCTACTGTGAGTTATATTCTAATGTTCGTTCATCTTTGGAGCTTGTTGAGTGCTAAACACACCCTAAGAGATTTTGAAACAAAATTCTAGTTTGGGTACCACTTGTTTTATTTTTTTCTTCTTTTTTCTTCTTTCTGAGTTGATTCCATTGTGTAGGGATCATTAAGTTTTGTTTCCATGTCTCATCATTGATCACATTCAGATTTATTTGGACCTATTGAATTGAAACTTTTTTTTTTCTCTAAAAAGAACTTGCCATTTTAACTAAGAATTCACAGCTAAAATTGCGACCCACGCACCTATTTTCGGCATCAGTGAGATCCGAGCAGTAAAATGACCACGTAGCAATGATAATCATTGATCTCTGATGTATCATTGACATCGGGAAAAAAGGAGTGTTCCGATTGCTAACTCTGTTTTTGAAGAAGTTTGCAGAAAATTTTTGATATCCCATCGACATCGGTGAAATATGAAAGGGAAAAACACTAACATGGGCCATAAAGAAACCTTTGATCACCGATTACTGATGCATTGTTCGGATTCGGTGAAATCCCAAAGATTTAAATTGTGGAAATTTTCGCGTTGACACATCGCTGAGCACCAATCACCAATGCATTTTCAGCATATGCAAGTTTCGAGGGGGGTAATATGGGGACACTTGTTTCAACATCTCACCGATCGTCGATCCTCAATACTTCTTCAGAATTGGCGGGATAGGACATTTTTTTCAAAGCGTGTATCTAACGAAAATCCCTGATTCTGAATAAAATCTTAGGTGAAGGAGTCAAATTCAAACGCCACGTGTCTTTTCTGCGTAGGAAATTCGTACGGTCTAGTTTCATCTCGAGTCACCTTAGATTTTCCTGTGTCCTAGTCACGCTTTTAGGTCAACATTTCCAAATTATCACTGTATCTCTAGATGGATCGGCATTAGAGTTTTTTCTAAAATATATCAATGAACATTGTCTAAGAAAAAAATAAGATCAGATTCTATCATTTAATAGGCCAATTAATGTTTCACTCCGCATAAAATAAGATCAGATTCTGTCATTTAATAGGCCAAATAATGTTTCACTCCACATACATTTTTGTCTCGTGCGCCGAATGAATAACAAGAATTTGAAATTGCGGATGAACCAAAACGTAGCCCTCTCCTACGCCGCCAATCTATGATCACATTTAATCACGAGCATAATGTGGATCTTGGTGACCGATTGTGTAAAACCGCATTTACGCCTCGAATTGATGAACTGATGTGACAAGGTAAGTATTCTCTGTGTTTAAATTACTAAGACAATTTTGAACCCCATCATCTTGTACGCAAGTTTCTCATTCTCAGAGCAATCAAAGGAGCAAAAAAAGCGTCTCAAGAGTTCCACTCGATTCTCAGAATTTCAAAACCAAGTTAAGCTAGTGAAAAGAAGAGGTATGTGTTGATTTTATCATTTCAGTGGTCACATTTTATTTATATATCAATATAATCTCTACAAGATGATGTCTAACTCTGCTGTCTCTGTAGGAAAATGCCTCCAATGAAGCCAATGACTGGACGCTTGCCAAGGGCACAAAAATTGAAAGAAGAAGAGGTCAGTGAAGGATCTTCTCCCAATGCTGTGAGGCAGTTGGCGTTTGCTACTAAAGAGAAGACAGTCATCAGAATGTCTACTAAGAAGAAATTTTCCCAACCCCCTGCATTTTGTGACATAGAGGTGAGCACTGGGTCAAAGATAATGCTCCCGTAGTGGGGAGATTTGTTCAACAAGATTAACTGGGAAGATTACCCATAATTTATTCCCCACAGTGACCCGGATGTAAGGATGCTCGACGACCAGGTTTTTCCAAACATCTGGTGGTCATGCCTACATATGGTATCATATCGAACCCCAGTCTTGCCCTATATTGAGACCCTGGGGTGGCTAATAGACCATACAGATGCAATGAAGTGCCTGGTCAATGATGAGAATGGTGGATGCGTTGACGTTTTTCTCCCAATGGAGGTCCAAAAATACTACAAGCTCATGGACCAGGAGGAGCGATTAAACACCGATATCATAGTAAAATTATATTATGACACCAGCAGATTGATGGCCTCATAGTGAAAGGAAGAAAAAAAATTCACAAACTAGAGCAATAGATGGTATGGAACAACAAACCTAAGGGAGACATAAATTTATTTAATGGATCTAATATGTCGATTGCACGGGGAAAAGGATTGTAACAAGTTTTTAGAGGAAAGGATGCCTCTGGCATTCATTGTGGCCATCTCCGAGAGTAGTTTAAACTAGGGAGAAATACTTTCAAAACAATTGAACACCAATATATTGCAGGCCTAGACACCAAAGGATGGAGAAATGTCTTCTTTTCACATGGCATCGTACCTACTAGACGTAATCTGCACAAGGAACGTCTTCATAGACATGAATCTAAGATGGCATGTCGCCGAGCTACCTGTACATGTCTACTTCGACATTCTATGGGAAAACAGGTACAAAAAATATTATGCTCTCATCTGCGAGGAATTTATAGATCGGGTTTATTTTATTACTTTTAAGAAAGAATTCCCAAGAATTTTGGCAGCGACCAAGAAAATGATCTCAAAGGTAGGCCACTGGTACCTAGAGGAAACCAATACTTATATCAAGGTGTTTGGGGCTACCGACGCACCACATCTACTCCCCTCTCACGTCCTAGACTAGCTCGTTGTGGGAGAAATTTGTTGCCAAACCATCCTGCAGGGCTATAATGCCACTCTAGTTAAAGACAAGAAGCGAGCATTCATACCCTATGGTTTCCATATAGGGTTTTACATGGTGAAGGATACTGCGCAAGATTAACAACAAGATTTGAACAAGCTGGAATACAGATTCCCCACAAGCCGATTTTGCAAACATGACCCTAGAGGCCTAGTACTTCAACATGCATCACAAGTCTCATCCTATTGGCCATACGCACATGATAAGTTTGAAGATGAAATATTTACAGAATGTGCTTAGGACTGAGAGGAGGTGGTACAAAGAAAATCCAACCCAAATATGACTAGGTTTAAAGTGATGAGTATGGATGAGCAAGTTGAAACGATAGAATAGATGGCTCAAGAATCCCTCAGGGTTAGGGAAGAGAACAAAGCAGTAGAATCCACAGAGGCACAAAGGAGGGGGATGTTGTTTTTATAAGAAGCCCAAAGATTCATCAAGAGGTTAGAAAATGATCCCCAACTCTTAGAACCTATAAGGATGACCCCGACCGACACAATCAACATCGGAGAGGAGATAAATGGATCAGAATCAAGTTGACTGGAGGGAACCACAGATCTACAAAACCCTAGAGTTCCGTCACCACAAGCCAGATCACCAATGACTATTCTAGCCCAGCAGGGGATTCTAAGAACATCAGGTGAAACATGTGTGCCTAACATCCTCTTTGATGTGATTACCATCTATGATGATGAAGAGAGCTCAGAGGCCTCTCTTATAACTCCAGTACCAATCATAGAGGAGAAAGAATCGAGGGGAACATCTGCTCCAACTCCCGATGCTTCGATTCTAAACCCTCTGCAAGGGGACCATGAGGCCGAGAGTATCCTAGACATTGAATTTCTCGACCTATCAAATAATCTGAAAGACAACTCCAAGGATGAGCTAGGCTTTGGTGAACAAGAAGAGGAATTGCAACAGCTAGAGATTGACACCTCAACAACCAATCACCAGGTTAGTGTTGAGCCTATGACTGTCTCCCCATCTGAGGCCGACACTCCACCAATTGAAGGACACCAGCAAGAGGGAAAGTCACAAGAACATACATAAGATTCCCCTGTTAAATAAGTATAAGATCCGGTCATAGAACAAATTTATACGACGAGAAGCCTAAGAAACACTTTGACCTGGGGAGACCAACAGATCCCTAAGCCCGTGGATGAGGTCGTCGATATACAGGCGATCGCTTATGATAGAAAGAGGAAAGATATAATGAGAAGGAAAACCAAGAAAAGGAAGCTCACGCTTGACAACACGCTTCTCATCACCAAAATAACCTCTTTCAGTTTTTCTACAAGTGTCACATATTGTGAGATTCAAAGACTTCTTTAGGGCCTATTTTCAGGATTTTGTTTGCTACCTGTTTTACACATATTTTTCAAACGTAGATACCGGAAAAATGGAGAGGAATTTCAAAACCCCGAGAGAAATTTTTTCTCATAACAAGTTGATATACAAAAACCTCCTCCAAATTTTACACAACTATTGTGGTTTGGGAGAAATAAACTCATAATTGTAGCTCTATTTTTGTAGCAATTTGGTCTATTTTTGGGGGATATAGTTACAAATTTTAATGTAACAGGATGCTATTTTTGGGAAATCAGTTAGATTCGACCTCCTCATCTTGGGGAATATTATTTCTTATATACTTGAGAATTTTGAATGTAAAATGGGGTTGGTCAGATTAGAGAAGAAAGATTTTGTGCATTGTAATTTTGAAGAATTTTTCTAGTAGATGAATGGAAAAGCAGGTGATTTGCATGAATTCTTGTGTCAAAATTTTGGTGGATTTGTTATCCTTTGATTTGTAAGTTATATTATGTGTTTACATCCCTCTAATGTGTATCTTATTTCTCGGTAAAAACCATATTTTTGATCTAGAATTCATCTTAACGGTGTTCTGTTTCATTTTTTCCAAGTTATTAATGTTTTCAGCTTAAAGCAATCACTTTAGAATTCATATTTGGTTTGATGCTCTAATGTGTTGTCTTTCACCCCTTCTACATTCACCTTATGCAACAATTTGATTTGAATTTTCCACTAAATATGCATACCTCGCTCGTGTGAAAAAACTCTCTGTTTCCCATCATCTCACTAGACAGAAAATTGATTTGACATAACTCCATGCCCAATGGATCTGTCTCTTTTCTCTTCAACAAACCTTTAAAAAATCAAATTTTTTGAGCTTATTACCTAACCCGATATCTTATTTGTCGAGTAATCTAAGTGAGAGAGCCCTCTCCGAGGCCAAAATGGCTAGATTTTGACCTAGAAGTGGTTTGTGGTTACCTCTGCGATTTCTCCCTTCATCCTAAAGAAATTACAAAGTGATAACAGATCAATCGGGTGTTAATCCACAAATAAATGGTTGTTAAGATCGAGGAGAATATGAACTGTCAGATCACTCTATGGCGGGAACTTATCGTGACCGTCGGATTTCCTAACTACAAATGCATACTAATGCATACTAAAGAAACATACTAAGAAACACACTTTTACCTAACGACACATAGACCAAGTAGATATTAACTAACCCCTAAGTGTCTAAATATACTAACATCCCCCCTTAAGAACAACTTTGGATAGGATTGAAGGATTTACAATAGTGACACAATAGGAGAAGGAAGGAGGCATTAGAGCCTATCCCCCCTTAATGAAAACTTCCTGAACTCCTAACATAGATCGAAGTTTGGAAAAATTCGCTTCTATAAGAGACTTTGTGAAAATGTATGCAACTTGCTCTTCTGTAGGGAAAAAGAGAACTTCAATAACTTAATAATGAATGAGCTTTCTGATGAAGTGCATGTGTAGCTTGATGTGTTTGCTGTGATGATGTTGAACTGGGTCTTTGGCGAGCTTGATGGCACTCTGATTGTCACACCAAAGGCTGGTCAGATTCTGTTGCTAGAATCCAAACGCTGAAAGAATCTGTCGAAGCCATAAGGCTTCCTGACTTTCATTTACCGCTGCTCAATACTTTTCTTCTACTGAAGAAAGTGCAATAGCCTGTTGTTTCTTATAGGCCCAAGTGACATGTCTTAAACCAAGGATGAAAACATAACCTCGAGTAGACTTTTGATCATCAGGGTCGTCGACCCAATCTGAATCAGTGAAACCAACCAATAAAGGAGTCTCCCATGATCTGTAATGTATCCTGAACTAAATTGTACCATGGACATAGAGAAGTATCCTTTTAGATGCTTTCCAATGGATTTCATGGGGTGTTTCCATATAACGGGAAACAATACCAACAACAAAGGAAATATCAGGACGGGTATGATTCAAGTATAAGAGGCTACCAACTAACTGACACTACAAGGTGGCATCAACTTCGGGAGAAGTACAAGTGGCAACAATCTTGACTCCAGATTGGAAGGGAGAAGAGGCTGGTTTACAATCGTCCATGTGAAAGCGATGAAGAAGGTCACAAACATACTTAGACCGGGATAGAAAAATATCTTCATTGTTTTGCAAAACTTGGAGGCCAAGTAAATAGTGCAAAAATCCTAAGTCTTCCATTTCAAATTTCTTCTTAAGGCTAGTTTTTATATGGTTTAAAAGTTTTGAGTCACTACCAGTAAGGATAAGGTCATCAACATAAAGGACATGGATTATGAGATGGCTTCCTACTTTCTTGGTATAGACATTAGGATCAAAATGACATCTAGAGAATCTAGTGGCAATAAGAAAGCTGTCCATTTTGGCATACCAAGCTCGGGAAACTTTCCTAAGACCATAAAGAGATTTCTTAAGGCAACAAACAAGGCTAGATTCATTATGGACATAGCTAGGAGTTGTTCCATGTAGATTTCTTCTTGCAAATATCCATGCAAGAAGGCGGATTTAAAATCCATTTGATGGACCTCCCATTTATGTGAGACAACAAGGGAAAGAACAAGGCAAATGGAATTCATTTTGGCTATAGAGGCAAAGGTTTCATTATAGTCAATTCCTTCAACTTGGGAAAATACTTTGGCAACTAACCGAGCCTTGTGTCTTTAAACACTTCCATCTGATGCATGCTTAGTTCTGTAGACCCATTTATATCTGACAAGTTTTCTTCCTTTTGGAAGAGGTACAAGATCCCAAGTATCATTTTCCATTAAGGAACAATACTCTTCATTCATTGTTGTATCCCAATCTGGATGTCCTGAAGCTTCTGCAAATGTCTCTAGATCACTAGTTTCTGAAACTTGAGCCAAAAGAGAAGAGGCTCGCTGGAACTGTGAACGTGTCTGATGCTGATATGAAGGATCATCAACAATATCACTAGTGGATTCTTGTGTCGAACAAACCCATCTAGGAAATGGTGGAGCTGGAGCTGGTGCTGGTTCAGGTTCAAAGGACTCATCTGGAGGAAGGTGAGCAGGCGAAGGTGGATTTTCATCCTCGCTGTCATCATCTAAAGAAGAAACTAGAACAGAAGAAGGAACAAACACCGAAGATGGCTCGTAGGACGAAGAGGGCACAAATGTTGAATTAGGCTCACAGGCCAAAGAAGTCACAAATATCAAATTAGGCTTGCAAGCCAAGATATTTTCATCAAATTTAACATCTCTTCTAATAAAAATTTCATTACAATGTGGTTGAATAAGTCTATAACGTTTGACATCTTTAGAATAACCAACAAATATACACTTCTCACTTTTAGGCTGCAATGCTTTTCTTTTCTCATCAGGAATGTGAGCCCATGCTATACTGTCGAATACATGGAAGTGACTTACATCTCGTTTAATTTTAGTCCAAGCTTCCTTAGGTGTTATATTTTTAAGAGCCTTTGTGGGAGTATGATTTACTATGTAATTTGCACAGTTGATGGCTTCTTCCCAATACTTTAAACTTAATCCCTTATATTGGATCATACAATTAGCCATTTCTTTTAATGTGCGGTTCTTTCTCTCAGCAACACCATTTTGTTGTGGTGTATATGGAACAATGTGTTGCATTTGGATGCTCTGTGTAGTGCAATAACTTGTAAAGTTATTGTTCACATAGTCGCCTCCATTATCGGTTCTTAACCTTTGAATTTGATGTCCAAATTAATTTTCAATTGTTTTTCTACAAGGGCCTTGTAGGCCAAAAACTTGTCAAAAACTTCGCTCTTAAGTTTTAAGAAGTAAACCCAAGTACGTATGGAAAAGTCATCAATGAAAGTTAAGAAATACTTGCACCCAGAAAAAGAAGGAGAAGAAAGTGGACCACACAAATCACTGTGAAAAAGTTGCAAAGGGCCCGAGGCGTGCCAAGAGGGACTTTTGTTAAAACTATCCCGATGATGTTTGTCGAGAAAACAACTGACATAAACACCATCTCTACATGAAACATGAGGAAGACCAGTCACCATATGTTGATTACATAGTTGTTGCAATGATCGATAGTTTAGATTACCAAACCGCTCATGCCAAAGTTTGCTCAAGTCATCGCTATGAGCAACAAAAGATGATGAAAAATATGACGAACCAAAGTTGTCAAACATGTACAACCTAGTAATATCATTAGAAATTCCAGTTGCAAGAACATGATTAAGATATTTTAGATCCTTGATTACAATTTGGTGAGGTGAAAACTCTACGGTTTTATTTTCACCTGAATGAGTGATTTGATATACTGATAGAAGGTTACAATAAATACTTGGAACACATAATACATCATTGAAATGACCATTTTCGACTTAAACTATTCAAAATCCTTCAACACTAAAAGATCTATCACCACCAACAAATATTTTCTTGTTGTTACATTCATTTAGAGAAGAAAATATGTCTCTATCCTTAGCCATATGAAAAGATGCTCCAGAATAAAAAATCCACTCATAAGAAGAAGAAGTAGAAGTTGTATTGATGGAGAAACCAGAAGAAGAAAGTGCATGTCCATGAGAAGAAGAATAAGAAGTACAAACAATATTGATGTTTTGCTTCTTCATCGTTGCTTCTAAAGCTGTCATCTTCTTGAAACATTTGGACTCATCATGACCATCTTTATCACAAAAGTTGCAATGTATGTCGATCTTCTTATTTTTATATTTTTTTCCTTTGTCACCATTAGGAGAGGAAGATGTCTGAGTGGGTTTGGGAACCTTATATTTCTTGTTGTGGCGAGGATGTTGCTTCTTGGGATTCTTGGGTTTATCTTTCTAATGGACGACTAAGGCTTTGTTGGAGGTACCTGCAGTGTTGATCACTCCAAGTTGTACAAGCTTATCTTGCTCTCTAATCAAAGCATCACAAAAGTTCTCAAGACTGAGTTTTTGATAAGCTGTCCCTAGAGCCTCTTGCATGACATAAAAGGTAGACACAAACACAAAATATGCACTACCTAGTTTAGAAAGAATAAGATAGATGCAACGATCTTCTTCTATCTTTATCTTACATTCTTCACATAAAGTTCTGATTGTGTTAAACTTAGATAGATAAAATTCAATGCAAGAAAAAAAACTTGGACTTAAAGTTTGTACTTGATTTTCTAACTGTTGTGCTCGAATAATATTATGTTTACCAAACAAAGATTCAATCTTTTCGAAAGCTTCTTTGGGTTGATCAATTGTTTGAAGGTGAAACCTTAAATCATGAGAGGTGGACATTCCGATTAGTCCACATGCTTCATCATTCCTATTAGCCCATTTGACTTTCTTATCAGCATCAATAGGTTCTGTTTCCTTTCCCAAGGTAATCGGGTACAATCCTTTACTTCTTAAAAATCCTCCATATGGGATTTCCATTGGAAGTAGTTGGTGCTAGTAAGCAAAAGATTACTTGAAGAATCCATATTAAATATGTAGATAATATGGATTTAAAAACTTAAATTTATGATGTGGATGGAAAGATCTCGAAAAATTAGGTGGTTTAAAAAAAAATGGCACTGGAAACGGACTTTAGATGTGAAAGTTATGCCCTTTTTAAAAAATGCATAAATGGTAACCAATGACCACGTGATGGTGTAAGTTGCTTTATGAAGTGACCCATTTTTATAAAAAGAAATGGGGTTCACTTTTATAATGAAGTTACTTTATAAAACAAAATCTACATGCAAAATAAATAACTCTAAAATATTAAAGCTACTTATAGTGATTCACTTTTATACTTGAAGTGAAATACACTTTACAATGAAGCATGAACTTTTTCAAAAAAAGTAACAAAAGAGAGACTTGAACTGAAGACTTCTTACTTAATAATGAAACTTTTAACCAAATTGTATAGAAAAACATATTGTATTGTTTACCAGGAGGATTGTTGTTGTTGTTGTTGAATACAACCTTGGAGAGCTTGCTAAAAAAAAACTAGTTTCACACAAGAAAAAAATTTCGCTTCTCGATGACAACAAGGGTTAGATCTCGATTAGCTTACTCAGAAAATGCACATTTTCCTATCTATTTTTGATTTTTGAGATCGCATAGGGAGCAGGGCAAAGAGAATACATAGATCTAAAAGAGTAGCAACCTGGAAACAAACAATATTAAACCAAAATAATACTCTGCAAACATTCAAAAATGGCGTATTCAAGATTTATACCTCCGGATCTAATTGAAATGGCCATATCTTGGGAGAAAAGAAACCTTTTCGAGTGAAACGAAAAGTGTTCTTGACTGTAACAAGCACCTTGTACTCAATGGAACAATACTCTAATTCCATAAATGTACGAAAATGACAAAAAATGGAGATGAGGAAACTTGGCTTCACGATCTCGATCTACAACATGAGCGGGTCTTCAAACAAGCTCTAATACTGTGTTCGAAAACACAGGTATTCTAACAAAGGAAAAACACCTTCAGTAACCACTCACAAAATCAAATCAAAGATCAACACAACGATTTTTTGACGTGGTAAAACCCCTACGGGGAAACATCCACGACCCTAGCCAACATGGCCACTTGGAGAAGTTCATTAATGCCAAATAAAAATATTCCAGAGATATTTTACAAGAGATTTTCTCACAATTGATCATCAGAAAATAACCCTCCATGCTCTTTAAATAGATATCATGGACCAATCGGGTGTTAATCCACATATCAATGGTCATGAATATCGAAGAGAATATGAACCGTCACGTCACTCTATGTCGGGAACATATCATGACCATCAGATTTCCTGACTACAAATGCATACTAATTCATACTTAAGAAACACACTAAGAAACAAAATTTTACCTAAAGACACATTAAACCAAGTATATCTTAACTAACCCCTAAGTGTCTAAATATCCTAACATTTCCAGGGAAAGAGGTGATGTTTTTCTACACCTGAGACTGTCCCTAACCTCTTACCCTCTTCTCCAACAGACCATGCAATATTCTTCCGATCTTTCATTTCCTCTCAGTCCTCAACAAACAGTGAGTCTTTATACGGAAATGAAGATGAGACTTCGTCTACATATAGTAGCCCCCTTCAGAGATGGATTGATCAATCTCGTGGATACACTTTCAGGCAGGATGATCAGGTTGATGGTTTCTCTTTCTAGCAGGATTTCCTCCATCCCACCCATCTTCATGAGTTTTATTTCATGATCGATTATATGTGTGTCTATACTCATGTTTATTTTTTGCTTGACTTATATTTGTTGTGTTATATGATTAAGCACATGGGGAGATACTTTGATGAGATGATCAAATTGTTGCACTGGTTGTATGACTTCACCTGACATCATCCAACACGTGAACTTCAGGGCCCCAAGTAAGTAGGTAAGTCTTTTTGATTCCCTTGCATTTTTCATATTGATTGCTCATATTAGTTTAGATGCATTTCATTTTCATTTTTCTCTACTTGCATATTGATTTCATGCTTAGCTTAGATTTTTTTGAAAAAATGTCACAATTTTTCTTTTCTAGATTAGTTTCTATTTTGGATTTATATATATGGATGAAGGGTGATAACACCACCTTAGATTCTCTGATCCCTTTGTTTGATTTTTTGGTAGGCACAAGTCTACCAATATATGTTGTCGTTCTCATGCACTCTACAACGAGAACATGTCCCCAAATAGAAACCAGATGTTATCCCCATTTTATGGATAATTAAGAAGATTATGTCTCGAGGCCCTTAGGTTGCAGATATGGAGTGTCGAGAGACTACATGACAAAAAATATCCTTTTTCACATATGGAGACCCATCTCACCACCACATAGGTTGTAGATTTCCATATGGCATCCACCACATCATTTGGATTTCGAAAGGCAGTGGGCCTTTCTCCATGAGGTACAAGTCAGTATTATGGTGAACATCATTTCAATATTTAATCCATTTGAGTATGTTGTATCTTATATTTATCTAGATTTCATGATATATGCTTGGACATTATGACTTTTTGCCTGCTTTACCTTGGTGGTTGACATTATGCCCTAGTAAGTGGTCTTCCTTGGGGATGGGTTTTATACTAGGAACTCTCTTGAAGAGCCATCATACCATTCCCGACCATACCACTTTCCATCATTGTTTTCTACCATTTCCTTATCTCTTGGGATTTTAGGGTGAATTGAACCAAGAAGGGGTTGTCCCTCATTCTATGGGAAGAAGGGGTTGAAGGCCCAGAGGGATTGACGTTGGGTAAAATATAAAATCTTATGTATGAACCTTCTAGATGCTTTACCCAGGGATCACCCAAGAAATAAATGAAATGATTATCTTTGAGAAAAGGGGGACCCGCAATAAAATATAATTAATAATGTTTAAAAGGTTAGTTGGAGGATAGGGGGTCTCATCACGAGCCGACCAATAATGTCCATGGATATCTAGTGGTATGAAATTATCATCATCTGGTCACCAAGCCAACCTTATCATTTCTACTAGGTGTTTGTGGGTGACACTGTCATTATCCGGACACCACGCCAAGGAAATGGCCTTCAACCTTTCCCTATAACTATGAAAGAAAGAAATAATGGAAAATAATGGTCTTGGGAAAAGTGCATTATGGACGAAGGTACCACACACTTTCTACAAAATCACCCATGAATGAGACACTACGACATCTTGTATGTCATGAGCCCTATTCCCTTTGAGTCTTGACCCCAACCACCTTACCCACTTTACATGGCTTAGAGAGGGATATCTTGAAAACTCTCCTTGACCTAGGGAAAGATTTACCCAATTGGACACCTCTTCAACCCTCCCGCATTTAATCTTGACAAGACGCATAATGTCTTTGAGAAATAAATTGTTTGATATAGTGACCTTTGAGGCACATGCTTAGGTGGATCATTTATTGATCGGATTCACTTATCATGATGTTATGACTTGAGATCCTTGGAGGGCGTGCTTATTTGTCTTTGCAGGACCTATTTGGTGGATAGTTTTGGAAGAACAAGCCTATCTTGGGCTTGCATGGGGCTTGAAGCCCACAGGTGGATGCCAAGGGCCTGCATGCCGGATGAGAAAAATCAAATTTGGAAGGCCTTAAATATACTGGGACGACATAACCTAGTCCCCCCATACCAAACGTTTTTCCTAGGAGAGGAAAAACGTCACTTCTAGAGGCATGACATCACCTAGGGGGTTAGGGTTTCGTGGTGTGGTTGATGCATTGACACTTGGAAATTTTGAGGAGAATTGGGCTTTGACCATAAAGGAAGCAATTTGGATACTTGACATGTGGCTTTGGAAATCCTAGACACCCTCCTCCTACACCAATGACTTTCTACTAGTGCCAAAACGTCCCCTAAAGGGGTGACGTCCTTCTAAAATTAGGGTTTTTTTATGTGCAAAAGTGAATTTTAGATGAATTGTTTAATATTACTTTGTTAAGAGGGAAATACTAGGTTTTTTGACCCCTATTCTTGTGGTTTACCCTTAAATATGTGGACAAGTCACCTTGGTGACATTTTGTATAAATAAGAGATCATAAGATCTCATTTTATCATAACTCTCCCTCTTGTGAGAGGCTCTTGGACTGAAATTTTCGCTCTCTTTGGATATTTCTCTCTCTTGCAATTTTGTTTATGTCTATGTATTGGATTATTGGTTGATGGATATGCTACTCTAGCCTTGGAAGTATTTCTTCATTTCTTTTTTGGTGGCTAGTCTAGTTTTTGTTGCCTTTTAATGCTTGAAGGTGCCACTTATTTCATTGTTTTATCATTTGTACAAGTTAAAGGTTCTATTTGCTTCAGGCAAGTAGGGAGTGTATGTTATAATATAGAATATTGTGTGCTCATTTTACCATTGACGATACCCTCGTCACCCAACCATAGGCCTAAGCTACCCTCCGAGCACCTTAACCTTGACTGAGAATTACTCTGGAAGCAAACCCTAGGCTAGATAGCCAAACAAGGTGTAGCGCATATTCCTCCAAGGATAGCGCACCAACAATAGCTGATCAGATAGTCCAAACCCTAGCCAAGAGATAGTCCAAGCCAACACTGAAACTGCTAGTTGCAGCAGCTGCACCTGCAGCTCTCCTCCACATGTGCACACCAAACTGGGAATTGCAGTGCGCACCACTTGCTGTCTGCAATTCTGAGATGCTGTCAAATGAGAACTGGCGCCCTGTATTTATACTGGTTCTGCCAGATTTGCTGGGGCCGACTTCTCCTTCTGGATATGTGTCTGTTCAGTATATTATTATTATTTATAGCCGACTTCTTCTCTTGGAGGCTAATAACCTAATATAAATTATATTCTTGAGCCGAAAAGACTTCTAGGGTTATTATCCAACTCATTAGGGTTTTCTCTTGCTTTCCGGAGTCTCCTATTCTTGTCAGGTTCACACGTGGAGGTAAATACCTTCCGCAACTACCATAATATTAACACTCCCTCCTAGCTAGGGAGGTATTATAGGTAATGGTCTTGAGCACAAAAACATACCATTTACCCGATAGCATCAATATAGTCGTCTAGACTATCTCATGACTAGATCATGAGCATCACCATCACCATCACCATCAACTGCATCATCTCTCGAAACCATACTTCATCTGAGTAATTAGACATGATGATGGATAATTCACTCACACCATAGAGTGATACAAGAGCCACTCTTATAATCTAGAGGAGTAAATGCTCCGAACCAATTTTTGTCTGGAAAATATCTGTTCATCATTTGTCTGGATGGTGATTATTTTCAATAAACTGCTGATAGTCTTCAAGGCAGTCAGAAATAGAACACAACCGTGTCTATCCATAGTATTACATAACAACAATCTAGTGGTTTACTACCACACCAAGTAACACACAAGTACTTGATCAACAACATATAGTCACCACAATAGTCTTCATCTACTATCATACAGTCTTCATAACAAACATCTGATAGCAACCTGCATAGAAACAATGTTATGATATATACCAAATTATTTGGGCCAATATTTCACTCACATCTGTGAGTTTTGAAAGAATATCTGCCTCACAAATAATGGAACATATCCACCACAGTAGTATATATCTATTGTCTTCATAACAAACATCCGATAGCAACTTGCACAGAAACAATGTTATGATATAAACTGATTTGTCTGGGCCAATCTTTCACTCACGTTTGTGAGATTTGAAAGAATATCTTCCCTCATCAACAATGGGCTATCTGCCCTATTCTTCTCAAACAAGGAAGAAGGATTGTTTCTGATTTCTGAGCATGGACCATTCCTCACCCTCGGCCATTCTTCCTACACTAATCAATGTGCACCCTAGACAGAATGTATAAACCCTAAGGAATGTCTGAGTCTGGACCATTCCTCACCCTAGGCCATTCCTCCTACACTAATCAAAGTGTGCCCTGGAGAGAATGTATAAACCCTAAGGAATGTCTTCCCTGGACCATTCCCCACCTTGGGCCATTCCTCCTACACTCAAAGTGCGCCCTGGAGAGAATGTATAACCCTAAGGAATGTCTGTCCCTGATTTCTGAGCCTGGACCATTCCCCACCCCGAGCCATTCTTCCTACACTAATCAAAGTGCACCATGGAAAGAATGTATAAACCCTAAGGAATGACTGTCCAGACCATTTCCTCCATTAACCACAAGAGGAAAAGACTGTCCTACATCAACCTCCAAAAAGGACCATTCCTCAAGTTAACCACAATGAGAAATCATTGTCCGGTGAGGCGGGCCAGTCGTCTTGAGTAACCCTCAAGAAGAGAGACTGCCCTAGACCACTCTCCATGTTAACCACAATGGGAAGTTGGTGTATATGATACATCAACAATCAAATTACTTTCCATGTTAACCACAATGTAAAGTGACTGTTTGTCAGAAGTCTCAATCCACTTTCTGAAAGGAAAGCATTTTGTCCAAGATGGACTATTTTTTAATCTTTAAAGATGAATGTCTTCAATAATGTTTTCAATGCTCCCTCCTAACTTGGAGAGTCATTTCTTCCTTTCCCAATAAGAAGGAAGTTGTTTCCATGAGCTCTGGCTTGAGTACGCAAACTCTTTTATCTTGGATAGAAGCTTTACCAAAATGTCTGCTTATCTGCTCATCTGTGGAGATATGTATTGGAGAATCATTTTCTCCTTTTTGGACTTTATCATAGATAATGTAATGCTTGATTTCAAATGTACTTTAGTCTGGAACACTGTGAAGGCTTCATGTAGATCTGAACAATAGATTATATCATAGTTGGAAAACTGGAACATATCCATGTGGCACTTCT
>JASDQU011314113.1:453-24651 GCA_032191745.1 Picea mariana
AGGATGAAAAAAATGCCATTGTCCAGCTTGAAGGCATCTTTTGATAATCTGTAGCTGAGGAGTTTAATTCTCTGTAAATGTGAGAGAAATAAAAATAGTCCAAATTTTCCAAGAGCTCCCTTATATGACCCAACAACGATTGGAGATGAACCACATGTACTTGAATCTCTCTATTCCGTCATTTACACATTTTAAATCCCCCATTATTTGAACTCTTTTCATATTTTTGGAACTTATTAAAACAAGAAGGACCATAAAGTCGAGAACTTCGCTTTCATATTTGTTTTCCAACCTGGGAAATATTTGATTTCGAATTGCTGTGCAATATTCAAATGTAATATAGCACCAATGCCGCATCTCTGTAGGATGTCCTAACAAGCAACATCAAAAAATTCCCAAGGAAAATTGGGATCCACTTATGGCATTATGAGATGCCTCTTCTTTGGTGTTTTTGAATGAACCTTATACTCACATGATTGTTTGTGAACAAGCCCCGTCACAACTTCCTCAGGAATATAACATGTTGGCTCCAGAAGTCACTCTTGGATTGCAGTAGGAGTAAGCCAGAGGCCCATCAGTTTATGTCACAATTTTTTTATAAAGGGGGTGATCGAATGGAAGTAAACTTAGAACAATATCGCTCACTCAGGAAACTGGGTTGGAACAACAAGGACATGTGAGGTCTTGATTTAACTTAAGCCAACAAATTTGCATAGTGGTGAGTAAGTGAAAGAAAAGAAAGGGGAAAAGTCTCAGATATGAGATCCTCTCAGACCAGAGAAACTTCAAAGTAAACCTCAAATGTTGCAGAACTAATAAAATCAAACATGCATCATGTAGTTACAACAACACCCGATTGGATCATCCATACCCGGGCTTCAGATTCAGAGGAAAAAGGAAAGGAGAAGACTGGCCGCCATTAAACAAGAAATCTCAAAATATCATTCTATAATTAGAGAACTAGAGGCTTTGTTAAAGCTTTACAGTCGAGAGCTTAGCTCTACCATCTATCCCTTACAAAAATGGAAAAATTTCCTACATATACCCAAAGCCAATAACAATAGCAAAACCAAGACTTACTATTAAAAACATTACGTCTGCATGTTTACTAGCAGACTGCACCTGCAGTCTCTAGACGGTCGTGCGCTTGTGTCAGATGCAACCAGGCTCATGGAAACCCTACAAAAGAATTGACCTGTCTTAGGTCCCTTTCTAGACTTTCCATTTATGGTGGAGACGATGTCTAACCACCACCAACCACCTCAATAACTGCTTCCTTGGGATTGGGAACAACCCGACCAACTCTGCATTCTTGGGATGTGGAAACCCTCTCGCGCTGCCACCTGGATCAGTTGAACGGCCTAATGATAAGGCGTAGAGGCCGATGCGAAGAATGGGGCACATGGTTGGAAGTGGTGGATGAGCAGTGACTAGGCAAGGATGAGGGGAGACAACGAATGAGGAGGTGATGGGACGTGATTGGTCAAGGGAGGATGCGTTGCTTATGACGGAGCAATGAAAAAGGAGAGGGGCAGGTGTCGAAAGGCAAGATGTTGAAACGAGAATAAGGTGGGCCAGGATGGTGCTGAGTGGAGGTGAGATATGGAGTGGAAGACAGGTGGCGGAAGATGAAGTGGAGGCAATCGTGAGGGGATGATAGGGGACCCGCTTTAAGCCGCCAATTCCGGACCCCCCCCTCCTTATTAAAGGTAGAAAGGAAAAGGGGGTCCGGAATCCAATCTTGTCCGTAGAATTGAGTGCCCTAATCTAAGCCGTCGAAACTTGCGCGCTCAATTCCAGACCCCCCCTCCCTTTGTTAAAAGTAGAACGACGAAGGGGGTCCGGAATCCAACCCTGACCGTAGATCTGGGCACGCAGATTCTGGGCACCTAGATTTGCCTGCCGCCTAATGAAACGTGCGCTTGCGCCCCAAGCTTAGGGTAAGTGGGTTTTTACCCCACTTCTTGCCATATTTTCTCTAAAGGGGGTCACCTATTAGGAAAAATACCCCCCTACATGCTTAGGCGCTAACATTAGGCTCCATGGGGGATAGTGTCATCCCTGTGATTCTCTAAGAACTCCTTCTGTAGTTCCAGTGCCTTACTGTTGGGCTATGGAGTGATTTATTAAGCTGAAGATAAACGAAAACACAATATTTACAAAAACAGAGGAGCCGTTTAAGGCTCAGAAAAAACATTTCTTCAGGAAATGCCCATTTATTGGGCCATTAAAAACTTCTTCGCCCTCCAAATCCTGCAACTTGTAAGTGTTGTTCGAGAATACTTTAGAGATTTTGAAGGGCCCAATACAGAGGGCATCAAACTTGTTGTGTTTGCCTCTATCCTGCCTGGGTGCATTCCACTTAAGCACCAAATTTCCCAGCTCGAATTCCTTCTTCCTGACCTTCCTGTCAAAGGCCTGCTTGATCTTCTACTGATGATTATAAGCTCTATCCATTACCTGCTCCCTGATCTGTTGCACTTCCACCACTTGATGAATTATTCTGACCATATGGTCTAGCTCTCCTTCATGACCTTGAAAGAATTTCGCTACAGGTAAAGTGAGCTGAGTGGGAAAAACAACCTCTGTCCCATAAACAAGTTGAAAAGGTGAGGTGCCCAGGGACTTCTTTGTTGTCACTCGATCGACCCATAGAGAGAATTTGAGCTTTGAATCCCAGGCTCTCTTATTGTTTTCCAATAATCTTTTAATGAGCTTGATTAGGCTTTTATTGGAAGATTCTGCCAGTCCATTTCCTTGAGGATAATAGGGAGTGGAGTGAATTAGTGAAATCTCAAATTGCTCACAGAACTTAACCAGAGGCTCGGAGTTGAAAGAAGCAGCATTATCAGTGACGATTCTGCTGGGACAACCAAATCTAGCTATGATATCCTCCAGGAAGCTGATAATCACCTTGTGTGAAGCATTTCTGGTGGGGGCAACTTCTATTCACTTGGTGAAGTAGTCTGTTGCAGTCAGGATCCATCTGTGCTAGCCACTTGAAGGAGGATGGATTTCTCCAATGAAGTCCAACCCCCACTGTTGAAAGGGTGTTGAAGCTACTACAGGATTTAGTGGCAGAGATTTGAGCTGTGGCTTCCCTGAGAACCTTTGGCATTTGATGCAAGCTCCGACTTCTCTGCAGACATCAATGAATAAGGTGGGCCAGTAGTACTCAGCCCTGAGAATTTTATGAGCTGTGGTCTTCCAGAAATGATGACCTCCACAAAGGCCACTATGGAAATCAAACATAACTTTCTGGGCTTCCTATGGGCTCAGACACCTCATAAACACCCCTAGAGGATCTCTCCAGTACAAGGCTTGGTCAATAAGGCAATATCTGACAGCCTTGAGTTTTAAATCTCTTGCCTTTCTTTTTCCCATCCCATCATGAGGCTTTAATTCTTGCAGAAAGTACAAAATGTATCTGTACCAGTTGCATTCTGCTAGTGATAAGTCACCCTGAGAGTTTTGGTTGGACGACTCATCTTGTTGATTTCCTGAGCAAGTGTTGCTGAAGCTAACCCCCAAGGCCTTGCAATTGGATTCAACTAGCAGCTTGGCTAAACTCTGCCCTTTTACCAACTTGGTGGGCTTTATCTCCAGGTCAAACTCTCGAATCTTGGCAATCCATTTACCTCTTCTCCCATCTATGTTAGGCTGTATAAGGATGTCCTTCATAGAGGCTGAAGGAACGTATGTAGTTACTCATGAGTGCAAGACATAGACTCTGAAAGATTTGAGAGCTTTCACCAAGGCATAGGCCTGCTTCTCCATGATCTCATACCTGATTTCTGCATCTCTTAGTGCCTTACTGAAGAAGGAAATAGGTTTCTCTCGCCCTTCCTCATTTTTCTGCAATAAGACCATTGCTACTGTATCAAAAGAAGAAAAAGAAAAAAATAGGAAATCCTTGGAATAATCAGGACTGATCAACACAAGTGCCTCAGTTAATGTCTTCTTTATTTGGACAAAAGATTCCTTGGGTTCAACAGTCCATTTTACTTCATTTCCCTTTTTGAGCATGGCTGTGATGTGTTTCACCGCCTCAACAAAATTTGAGACGAACCTCCTCAGAAAGTTAATCTTCCCTAAAAAAGCCTGGACTTCTTTTCTAGACCTGGGAAGTGACAGGGTATAAATTGCCTCTACCCTACTGGGATCAATTCTCACTCCCTCTGCTGATACTATATGGCCTAACAACTTCCCCTCCTTCATAGCAAACAAAGATTTCTTGGGATTTAAAGATAGGCCAAACTTCCGACATTTCAAGAAAACTTTCCTCAAGTGGAAGCAATGCTCTTTATCATACCTGGAGAAGACTGTGATGTCATCCAGATGGATCACCACAAACTGATCTTTCTCCTCGATGAAGGCTATGTCCATGGCTTGCTGAAATGTTGTTCTTGCATTCATTAATCCAAAAGGAATTTTGGCATACATGAATGTGCCCAAGGAGTGGTGAAGGTTGTCTTTTCTCTGTCCTCAAGCATGACTGATATCTGATTATAGACAGAAAAACCATCAATCATGGATATCCTAGATGCACCAGTTACCCTCTGCAATATGTGTTCCATGTTGGGCAAGGGATAGTTGTCTTTCTTTGAGCTCCTATTCAAGTTCCTGAAATCAACATAGAGCCTGATTTCTCCACTTTTTTTCCTCACCGGGACCAAATTGGCCACCCACTCAAAATATCTCAAGGGGACAATGATTTGGGCATCTAACAACTTCTTCACTTCTCTCTCCATGAAAGGCAACAACATGGGATTTATCTATCTTAGCTTCTGCCTAAATGGCTTAGCCTCTTCCTTCAGTGGGATCTTGTGTTCAATGATAGATGTGTCATATGTCTTGAGGTCTTCATAGGTCCATGCAAACACATCAGCAAATTCTCTTCATAACTTAGTATATTTGGCCCTCTGTTCTTTGGTCAAAATGCCTGACAACTTGACAAACTTAGGCTCCTCCTGTGTGCCAATGTTGCATTTAGCTGCATCAAAGTCTCCATCTGAAACCCTACCCTTTACTGCCACATCATTCCCATCGAACAATCTTTCTAAAGGGACAAGTCCCTTCGGAATGTGATTGCTAGGCAGATGAATAATATGGTGATTAGCAATTTTATTTAAAAATACCTCACGGTGAGGGCGACTTTCGAGATCAGGATCCTGATCAATGTGCAATGCAGAAAATTCGTCGACGGAATGAAGAAATTTTTTGATTTCAAGATCTTCTTCAAATACCTTCCAATGCTTGATATTGTCTAGAACAGATGGCCTGTATCTTATCTCGACCCCATATTTGATCTTAGGCGGCAGAGGGATCCTGAACAGACTAGTTGAGACAGCTAAGGAATCAGCAAAAGTATTCTCCTCTCTTGGAATAAAAGAAATGTTGAAAGCCGAGAATAAATTATCAATCAGGACCCACACCTCATTTCTGTAACTCCTGAGCTGAGGATGCTTAGCCCGATAAGCATTCCTAACTTGCTGGATTATCAACTCAGCATCTCCGAACACTGCTACCTCCTCAATTCCCCTTTCCTTTGCAGCCCTCATACCTAGAACAAGAGCTTCATATTCTACCACATTATTGGTAGCTTCAAATTCTAGCTTGTATGACAAGGATATGGTTTCCTGCCAGGGGGACACCAGAAGCACTCCAGCGCCAGCGCCTTCGCTAGAAGAATCTCTTTCGAAGAACATTTTCCAAACAGAGGTGGTTGGAGGAGGTATCTCATGATTAAATATGGGTTGCTTTCTGATTTGAAAAGGGTCTTCAGGAGTCTCAGTGATCTGCAATAAACTAGACCCCAAATCAATGTCAAGTGCAAAGATGGGGTGATTAGTGGGGTCTTCTTCGTCACTGACAATGTAGGCCAGCTGAGCTTCTCTGTACAACCTCTTGTGTTCCCCTCCAAAGACTGGAATGGTAGCATATGTGAGATCCATCTGTAATGTTCCTCCAAGTTTTCTAATTCAAGATCTTGACAACAACATGCTGAACTTGGGGGGAGCATCAGCTACTACAATTTCCATGATCACACTCTTCATTGGAAACTGAAATAAAGATACCACCAAGTCTTTGATGACTCCAAGGCATTGCACCCTCCTTGAATCAAAAGAGTACAAATCGTGATAAGCCTTTGTCTCTTCCAGTCCCAATTCTTCCATGACTATTTTGGGCATAAGGTTGTGGGAAGCTCCTGAATCCATGAGGCAATTATGCAACACCTTATCATGTATGTTCAGGGATGTGTAGAAGGGAGGGGATGAATCATCTCTGTCTTCTACCATGGGACCTAGGATGACTACTGGCCTTTCATCTTGAAGATTTACTGATTCTGTAGAAGGCTGGGGGGACTCAGGTTGTAGCAGCTTGGAGAGGGACCTTTTGAAATCTTCATTTTTAACTAGCTCTGAGAGGGGTACATGAATTCTAATCTTCTGAATTTCATGCTCAAAACTAAAGGAGGAAAGAGGCTTAGGAGCTTCCCTTACCTCAGAGACAGGTTCTTTGGATGTTGGTGAAGTATTCTGAGTTTTCTTCTCTTTAGTAGTGATTGTAGCAGGCTTAGCAGGTTTTTCCGCTATGAGGGGCTGATCATGGCTATCAAAATCTCCTTCTTTCTTCTTTGACCTGAGATGATACCTATTAGGAGTGTTGTTTTCCCTTTCCCCTTTACCCAACTCATTGACTTGACTTTTCATAAGGGATTCTTCATATATAGATTGAGTCAAATGGGGAAAAGGGAAAGTGTCTTCAATACAGTGAATTTCAGGGTTGAGCTCATCTATCTCCTCTCCTTCTTCATGAGAAACTAGGTTATTTTGGAGAGGGGTTTGAATCCTCTGCTCATCTCTGTCTTTTCTCCTTTGTTCCCTTGGCAAGGCCTGTGGAACATTGTTGCTAGGCCTCCTGAAGCCTCTGTTATCAGTATTTTGGGGATTTTTGTACATGGGCTTCCCTTACAACTCCCACCTTTCCATTCTAGCCAAAAGAGAATTTAGCACTTTAGTTACCTCGTCCGTTTGAAGGGGATGGGGAGAGGAATTGGATGGGGAGGCTTCAGGTCTCTTCCTGGGTACGTCTCTATCAGCCTTGTTCCTGAGTCGGTCAACATATAGGAGAGCCACTACTCTGGCTCATAGGTGTAGCTAGAGGCAACTGTGGATGGGACCACGCGTGTCTACCTCTGGAAGCCACAACTAAAACAACAGGTTCACCACAATGGAGTTGTCACAATGGAGTCACTAGGTGCACAGTATCAATCTCGTAGGGCTCTGATGCCTGATGCACCTTCAAAATCAGAGGCTCAATGTCATTCAATCCCAGGGAAAATTTTCAACTTCGTCCCCGACAACGGTGCCATAAATGTTGGCTCCAGAAGTCACTCTTGGATTGCAGCAGGAGTAAGCCTGAGGCCCATCAGTTTATGTCACAATTTATTTATAAAGGGGGTGATCGAATGGAAGTAAACTTAGAACAATATCGCTCACTTAGGAAACTGGGTTGGAACAGTAAGGACATGTGAGGTCTTGATTTAACTTCAGCCAATAAATTTGCATAGTGATGAGTAAGTGAAAGAAAAGAAAGGGGAAAAGTCTCAGATATGAGATCCTCTCAGACCAGAGAAACTTCAAAGTAAACCTCAAATGTTGCAGAACTAATACAATCAAACATGCATCATATAGTTACAGCAACATCCAACTGGATCATCCATACCCGGGCTTCAGATTCAGAGGAAAAAGGAAAGGAGAAGACTGGCCGCCATTAAACAAGAAATCTCAAATTATCATTCTATAATTAGAGAACTAGAGGCTTTGTTAAAGCTTTACAGTCAGGATCTTATCTCTACCATTGATCCCTTAAAAAAAATGGAAAAATTGCTTACATATACCCAAAGCCAATAACACCAGCAAAACTGAGACTTATCATTAAAAACATTACGTCTACATGTTTACTAGCAGACTGCACCTGCAGTCTCTGGACGGTTGTGCGCTTGTGTCAGATGCAACCAGGCTCCTGGAAACCTTCCAAAAGAATTGACCTGTCTCAGGTCCCTTTTTGGACTTTCCATTTATGGCGGAGACGATGTCTATCCACCACCAACCACCTCAATAACTGCTTCCTTGGGATTGAGAATGGCTCGACCAACTCTGCATTCTTGGGACGTGGAAGCCCTCTCGCGCTGCCACCTGGATTGACTGAATGACCTAATGATAAGGCGTGGAGGCCGGTGTGAATACTGGGGCACATGGTTGGAAGTGGTGGATGAGCGGTGACCCGGAAAGGATGAGGGGAAATAGAGAATGAGGAGGTGACGGGACATGATTGGTCGAGGGAGGACGTGTTGCTTATGACGGAGCGATGCAGAAAGGAGAGGGACAGGTGTCGGAAGGCAAGATGTTGAAATGAGAATAAGGTGGGCCAGGATGGCGTTGAGTGGAGGTGAGATATGGAGTGGAAGACAGGTGGTAGAAGATGAAAGGTGGAGGCAACCATGAGGGGATGATAGGGGGACCCGCTTTAAGCCGCCAATTCTAGACCCCCCCTCCTTATTAAAGGTAGAAAGGAAAAGGGGGTTTGGGATCCAATCTTGTCCATAGAAATGAGTGCCACGATCGAAGCCGTCGAAACCTGCATGCTCAATTCTGGACCCCCCCCACTTTGTTAAAGGTAGAATGACGAAGGGGGTCCAGAATCCAACCTTGACCGTAGATTTGGGCATGCAGATTCTGGCCACCCATATTTTCCTGCCACTTAACGAAACGTGCGCTTGCACCCCAAATTTAGGGTAAGTGGGTTTTTACCCCACTTCTTGCCATATTTTCTCCAAAGGGGGTCGCCTATTAGGAAAAACACCCCCCTACATGCTTACGCGCTAACATAACAGTTCTGGAATATGAAAATATTTTTATCCCACCATAAAAAATATACAAAAATGTAAGGAAGAGATCTATAGTCCTTTAAAAATTTAGATCCCAATCAACCTTCAAACCATTCTTCTAAGCATCATGAGAACAACCCAACTGATATTTTTAAAACAAGAGCGATGAATTCCCATACACAACGAGCACAAGAGTATAGAGTGAAAATATGGTTGGTCTTCCTCATTCGATCTATGTTGATGTTTTGGTATTTTCGAAAGGATCTTTCCCTCCTAGATGACCTTTCTTATATGTAGAGAATATTTCGGGAGCAAGAGATCCATAGGACAAATGTACCCTAGAAGAGAAGTTGGCCCAGAAGAATAAAGTACAATGAAAAGACACCTTCCCAGAAGAGAAGTCGGCCCAACTAGAAGGACAAGAAGACTATAAATAAGGAGGTGCCTTAGCTCATTTGTTCATTCACTCACACTCTCCTAGCTACATAGAAGCAAGGTGCAAGTTTGGAGAAGGAGACATAATTGTTGCAGTGACTCAGTTTCTTCTTGTTCAGTCTTTTGGTATCTCTCTCTTGTGCGCTACTCCTCAAGTAGGTGCACTACCTTTGTATGGTGTTGCTGCTGCAGCTAGGGTGGTATTTTTGGTTGAGCTAGCACTTGTGCTAAGGTTTATCTGATTGGACTTGATTTGTGAACGAAATATATGTAAGAAAGGTTGCTGGGTTTTTCCCCCATTTGGGGTTTTCCCAGGATAAATCTCTTGTGTTCTTTTTGTCTCTTGTTTATGATGCTACTGCTCAGTACATGATATATATATGTTAATGATAACAAAGTAAAAGAACACTAGTAACACTAATGCTCTGTAAAAAAGGAAAATCCAACAATATGCGCATAGTGCACCAACTTGGGCCTATCCATCCCCTTCTCAAACTGAAATCCCACATTAACATTTTTTTCTCCATCACCAACGATAAACATATCTACATTTTTAATGGAGCATGCAGTTTCAATAGAGGCAACCACCACCATTTTTGGATACCATTGAATTATTCTTTCACCAATGATAAATACCCTAGTTTTACCACATAATTTGATCCAGGGGGACATCGGTGGCCACCCACCTATTCCATTGGCTCAAAGACCAATTTCCGTTTTGGCAGTTTTTCCTAGTTTTTCGGGTCCTAAACTTCCGGGGTCGTTTTGAGGCCCTAAACAATGTGTTTTTGGCCTGCCACAGTCACAATGTAGACTTTGGCCAATGTGTGACGACAACATGTGTAGTCCTCAGATATTTCTTTCCAACGAGCTATCGTGCGCCTAAAACAAATATCATATGCAAAAGTTATGACCCCGAGAAGTTGATGTACCAACTTACCCCATCGGGGCCCACATGACTTTTGGCGCTTCATCTCTTAGGGTTAGGTTTTTGGATGTTTAGTATTATATCATTTATGATTTATGTTAAAAATTTCTTTGGAGCCTCATTGTAACCGACTTCTTGTGAATGAGCATAGACGACACATCTCTTCTTAGAGATAAGCTACCACCATTCTAGCTAGCTTGTGTGCTTTTGCATTTTACAATATTTTTTTCTTTCAGACAGTAATTAATAGAATCTGAGCTTTAATGTATTACTATGTTCCTTGCCATATCTCTATGTAATTATTTTTTATATCTATGCCTTCATATCGTTCCTAAAATAATCTGGATCAGTGGTATCAGAGCGATATGCTCCTTATCATCCTCATTGCATGTCCCCGACAAGGTTAGGGTATAGAGAGTTGGGTCTTGAGTTTGCATCTCTTGAGGAAAACCACTCTCGCACGCCCAAGAAATCTTCCACGGTGGAAGAAAATAGGGATGAAGGGGTAGGAGATCCTTTCAAACTGTTGCTCGAGGAATCCATCGTGCGATAGAAGAACGAGATGATGGATAATTTCTCCTAGATCCTTCAACGGCTGCCGAGAACAACATAGGCACCTTCAAACAACAATCACTTCTTAGGTGTGACGCCCTCAAGGTACAAGTTAACTTTGATATTCCTCTATTTGAAGGCCAAATAGATGCCGATGCTTTGGAAAAATGGTTAAATATGCTAGAGGTTTATTTCTCTGTGCACAATTTTTCCAACAGTGAAAAGATCACCTTCTCACTCCTTAAGGCCCTTCCCTATGTCAGGGATTGGTGGGAGACTTACTGTGAGAAACATGTCGAGGATGAGTCTGGAATTTTTTTTCCTAGAACCCACTTGGGATGCTTTTTTTTATGCCCTCAAGGAACAATATTACCCTGTTGGAAGTTATGATGACTAGTACACGAGATGGACCACACTACGCCAAGAGAGGGGCCAAATGGTACCAGAGTTCACAAATACTTTCCATACCTTCCACACCAAGTTGGGTATCAAAGACTCTGAGAAAAATCTGGTCCAAAAATACCATGGGGCTTTGCATAGATACATCCAAACCGAAATGGAGTTTCTCAACATCTCATCATTGGGATTCGCTTATCGATATGTTGTCAAAATCAAGCAGAAATTCAAGCAGCAAAATAAGCGAGAGTTTGGGTTTGCAAATCCATAATAGCCAAAGTATGGTAAGGGTGGCCCTAACTCCCAGGCCAAAGGACAGAGCAAGGATGGAAAAACCTAGGATAACCAACCCAATCCACCAACAAAGAAACATAATGGGAAGTTGAAGGACACTGGAAAGTGCTGTGAGTTCCACAAAATCCCTTGGTACAATACTGATGAATGTGGCTCCAAAAAATCATTGTTGGTTGAGACAAAAGCCCCAAGGTCATATGCTGACTTAGACTTTGATTCCTATCCATAAAATGGAAGATGGATCATTGATGTAGAACCTAGTGTCACCATCGCTACCAAAAAATTCCATCCAAAAGAACGAGAGGAGCCTGAAGAAGGGGAGTGCATTTTCCACTCACAGATGTGGGTGAAGGGAACCCCACTCAATTTCATTGTTGACAATGATATCCAAAAGAAATTGAACTTAGCAGAGGTTTTCAAGAGGTTGAACTTGACAATGACGCAATATCCTCATCCATACACCATCAATTGGCTCAGCCAAAGACATGACACCCGCGTTAGCTGGAAATGTCGCCTGCACTACGACATCAAACACTTCAAAGACAAGGTATTATGTGATGTTGCTCCACTTGAAGTTTGTGATATTTTCCTAGGAAAACCATATAAGTGGAAGCGTCATGCCATTTATGAATCTAGGCCTCGTAGTGTCATTATTACTTTGGGAGATCAACTCTACAAGGTACCAGAGGCAGTCCCAAATACTATGCTCTCTTTGATTTCTATGAAGCAGTGTAGAAAGGTGGTTTCTCAGACCGAGAAAATTTTCCTCTATATGGTTCGATTGGAAGATGAACAGAAGGTCACTGCAATTGACAAAACCTCTGCACGAGGTCTCTCTTCCCAGTAACAATAGGTGGAAAAAATAGTCGAGGAGTACAAAGACATATTCACCTCACCTACTGGGGTGCTTGTACATTGTCAGGTAAAGCACTTGATTCATATGACACCCAATGCTCCTATTCCTAACGACCCTATATATAGGCGTTATATTATGGAGAATGAAGAAATCAAACGACAGATCCAAGAGCTAATTCTGAAGGGCCACATCAGATGAAGATCCTCACCTTATGGGAGCCCAATTGTTCTAGTACAGAAGAAGGACAGGACATGGAATTTTTTTTTTTGATTAAAAAGCATTGAACAAGATCAAAATCAAGAACCGATACCCAATTCCCTGGATTTATGATCTTCTTGATCAACTCAAGGGAGCCAAGTTTTTCAGTAAGATTGACCTCAATTTAGGTTATCACCAGGTGTCGATTGAGCAAATTAATGTGTGGAAGACAACCTTCAAGTCCAAAGAAGGCATCTTTGAGTGGTTGGTCATACCTTTTGACTTGATTAATTCCCCGACCACATTCATGTGGATGATGGATGATATATTATGACCATTCACAAACTCCTTTATGGTTGTATATTTGGATGACATCTTCATTTTCAACAAAAATTGGGAGGAACATTTGGAGCATATTCAGCAGGTATTGGGCACCCTGCACCAACACAAGTTATATGCCAATTTGGAGAAGTGTTCCTTCGGCATGAAGAGAATCTAGTATTTGGGAGACATCATGGATGATCAAGGTGTACATGTGGATCCAACCAAGATCCAAGTCATCCACGATTGGTCAGCCCTAAAAACAATGACCGAGCTTGTTACGAGGAAAATCTCTCTATGGCTAGGGTAAAACACAATAGACGAAAATGAATGCAGAAATCAACTCTATCCCAACAACATGCTATATAAACCAATGTGCAAGTGAGATAAGAAAGAGGCCTACCTCGTCTAGATGTTCGATGAAGTCCACCATTGAGCACTTCGACCCAAAGCTATATACCTGCAACAAGTTCTCAACAAACAAGCAAAACAAGCATATGGTGGTAATATAAAAGGTTATCACATTAGATAGCATAATCCATTCTTAAACATGACAAATACACCCATGGAATAATAATTCGATATATTTTCAAGATATCAATTGGGTGGGAAAATAGTATTTCTATTAATAAATGATAAAAAAAAGTGAAAATGTTACAGACTTCCGTGTCGGCACGGTCCGAAACCAAGAAACTAAGTTCCTTCTAGATGGGCCTCCACCACTTCAATTCTCCACCAAAGGCAAGCTCATAAGAGAGAAACAATGAGGTTCTCAATCAATAAGGGAAGATCTTGGGGGATAAACACTATGTTCAGACTTAAAGGACAAAGGGATCCAGACTCAATATGAAGTAAATAATTCCTCCGGAGTAACTTTGCTCTCAAAGTTGAATTCTTTCTCCCTTTCCATAGCTCAGAATTGGCCCATTTATATCCTTTAGAATGGAACTGAAGGGCCGAGTTAGAGCTTTTCTAGTATATGGAAGACCAAGGATCAGATATCTCCTGTCGTGACATGGAAACCCGACATTTAATTTTCATTTTCTGGCACAAATCCTGATGTACGTGGGCTGTAGTGGAGCAGCCTACGTATACACATGTTGTATAGTGTGCAAGATTCATACATGTAGAAAAATATTTATTTTTGTCTCTAGATTTTATCAACAGGGAAGATAAGTCTGCATAGGGAAATGGAATAAGGCCCTCTGTGCAAGATTGCATAGGGTGAGGCAAATCTTGCTATAACAGATGCCCCCTAATGTGTGAGGTCATAGGAGTATCTGTGATGGATGAAATACATTATAAATAACCAAAAAGTGGAGTGGTAGGGGACCAACTGGACGAACGCGTTGCTCATTACATTATGCACTGACTTTGCATACATGGATGCCAATAAAATTACACTGCAGATCCATGTGAAAAATATACTAAACAAGTGTTCATGGCCATGAATAGGAAAATACAAATGCAGTTACATGCCCATAGCTGTCATAGTCACGAACAAGGCCCAATAGAACCAGTCTCAAAACCAATCTGAAGATATATGCATACCATGGAGTACAATCTGATCTCCTATGATCATTGAATTCATATAGGTATTGGTCCAATGAAAAAGGAAGCAACAACTCAAGAAAGTTGCGGCCACATAGTGATGTCTTCAAGTCTTCTATGAAATCTGCCAAGGGTGCAAGCCTACATCATGTGAATAAAGGATTTGAGGTAAAACACAATGAGACATCGTTTGATTATCGATCATTGATGTATATCGTTAACAAACACGAGACAACCTACTGATAATGAAAGTAGGTATCACGGCACCGAGTACATTCTTACAAGTGGGAATAAAGGAGTCAGTGTCGAACACCTAAAGAATCCATCGATCATGGGACATTGATGTATTCCCAACTGTCGATGGTGAGAGACCTTGCCACTAATGACTACAAGCCTCAAGGTACTCATAAGACTCTAGGTCCCCGTTTCCAAAATAAATGGGCTGAAGTCGATGGAAAGAGACCCGCTGAAAGGAGAGAATTAAGGCATATCTCATCAGCTAGCACGAGGTACAAAGCAAGAGCTTCACTATTTGGTGGAAATCAAATGAAGAACATGTTCACCAACCAACGACCCTGTGCATCTTTCGCGTGTGCCAAGTGCAATCAATACACGAAAAAGATCCTTTGAATAGCAGCCAATGATGAAAACTGTTGACAAAGGCGAGGAAACCATCAATAAGGCTAATGGAATCCAAGACACTACATGAATCCCAATGTGTGAATATATGTCTTGTCTTCGAACATAAGGGAAACCACCTAGTCAATGACCAATGATGAAATGTCGACTGTTGGGTTCAAGGTTACCTACCAATGATGAAAGTAGGGCCAGGGTGCATGATAGGGCTACATTATCATGTGATTCTGAGACAAACCAAGGGTATGGATGACATGCAAAGTCAAGATTTATGAGGAGTGGATGACATAGGTTGATAGATTTCCTTTGAACACGAGCATGAGACATATGGAGGACTCCAACAACATAGACCCAATGATGAAACCATGAGATGCAAGAGGCATCAATGAAATTATTTGTAGGAACTGGAAGAGTAACCAGTCGGTAGAGAGGACTCTACAACGAGCTAATCTTCCTAAGGCCATGCTAATCCCAAAATTATGATGGTGAATGGACTCAATAACTTTGTGCTTTGTTCAAAGGCAACACAACTGCTACCAATACAAGAAAATACTCCCTCCCCGCCCATCTTTTTTTCATTTTTTCATAGACAAATGAATGCTATGATACAGAGGAGGAAACGAGTGTCGCAAGTAAGCAAAACTAGTTCCAGCAGTGGAACATACCTATGCTCAATGCAGGGAAATGCATGCGGGAGATGGACACTCGGGGGAATGTTTCCTCCTAGGTATAGGGTGTCAAATTGCGAAGGATATAAACAAGGCTCTGCTTGGTTGAGGATGCAAAGACTGCTGAGGCAAACTATTTATGACACAAAGTGAGAACCGACTATAGGCTCAATACTGCAAGCAGGGGCATGAGATGCAATCAAAACTTAATGCTAAAAAATGACCTTTTTTATGTCTTTTATTATACTTGGTGTAAAAAAGGGATAAAATTGTGCCAAATAGACGTATTTTCAAATCCAATTTACGAGTGTGAAAAAGAAAAGTTCACTCAGAAATCTTTTCAGTTTTTGATAACGAGTCGGAAAAGATCATAACTAAGACTCACGAGCTTTCAAGTCCAATTTAACAAGTGTGAAAGGGAAAAATCACTCGACAATCTTTTCGCTTTTTGATAACGAGTCGGAAAAGAGCTTAACTAAGACTCATTTGGGAGAGTCTAGGAAACAAGTAACGGGGGAGGCCAAGGCTCCCATGCTGGACTTTTGTGGAATGTGAGTATCTTACAAATAACTAACATAGGCTTGGGAAAACCCAAAGCTCTCCAAGTTGATGAGGACAAAGCACTAACGAAGTATATGGTCTCCGTGATGGATCGGATAATATCTCTTATAGGAAAATACATAGGAGGGGGCATTGGGTGCCCCACAAGGCCATCCCAATCGAAGGGAACCTCCTATAGACTTGGAGGGAGAGCACTCGGGGAGAGGATAAATCTCTCTCATTCAGAAAGTGTCAGATCAAGAATGTTGATGAAATAGTTGAAGGATGTATCACTCTCCATAAGGAGAGTAGGATTGACTAGATATTGCTATGGTATGACCACTTCTTCAATTCTAGGTTGAAGAGGATGCACGATAACAGGGATAGGGGACACATCACCCTTGATAAGGGGGGTGTGGTCAGGAGAATATTGCGGCGGCATTACCGTTGTGTCAATTAAAGGAGGAACAAGGTGTGGGGAAACCACAAACGCCTCAGAGTCTGAAGGGCCCTTAGGGGAGCCCCATGCTTCTGGTATCCCAACAGTAGTTGGACACAAATGAATAAGGTGATTTCCTTCATAAGTCCTGCAAAGTAATTTAGGTTTACGTATGAGGCGTTGAGGATTCTCAATTCCCCCAATGACGTTCACAATTGTTGGTGACATGCTCTCATCATGACTGGCATAGGCGAGAGACTCATATCCCACATGACGTACAAAGGTTGGATATGTGGCATTGATATGACTCATGGCAATTAGAATGGTGCCCCCAGCATGACCGACAACGACTGGGTGCGGGTTGTCACCATGACTTGTAGAAGTTGTCGACCCATCTCCATCATGAATGACAAAGGTTGGTGATGGAGTTCTAGTATGAATGACAGTGGTTGGACTAGCGGTGAGTTGTGGAATTTGGTACTAAGGTCTAGGGAAAGATTGACTTTGAAACATTGCAGGCCAGGAAGGATCTTGGGTTACCCCCTGTCCCTGTCCGGAAGGGTAGTATCCTCCACCTAATTGATTCAAAGAGGTGTGCACGGGACTCATGACTGAAGTCCACGAAGAGATGAAAGTATGATAAGGACTATTCAAGTGAAGATATACATTTTCCCCTTGTGAAGGGGTTCCATAAAGAGGGTAGCTCGAACTGTAAAATTGATTCTCCCCGTAAGAAACACCCGGGGATACATGAGTACCCATCATGGGAAAAGTGTTTGAAGGAACTGACATGGTGGATGAAGGATACATGGATGGAGTGTAATAAGTAGAATAAACACCCGTCTGAGTATTGGCTCCTGAAAGAGCATAACTAGGACTAAATCCATAAGAGGGGAGGTTCCAACCTCCCATCGTAAAAGATGGTTGAGGGACATGACTCATATAAAATGAAGACGTAGGTATTGGGGCCATGGTGCCCCTAGATCCAATGCTAGGACTCATATAAGTGGACCAGGGAGAGGACTGCAAAGGTGAAGGCATATCAACAGAAGAATGGCTAGAGACCCAAGGTGCGAACTGAGTACCATAGTTCTGCATACCATTATAAGAAACAAGAGGATTCATCCCCATGAATTGAGTAGGCATCATGGGGAATGTAACGGTAAACGAGAGAGCCAAAGGGACTCCACTATCCATGATAATGAGAACTCAGAAAAGACTCTTAAGGCCAACTAATAATCAAAGAGCACACCAAAAGTCAAATGGCCAATATGCATGCAAACGGGGTAAAGTGTCTGAGTGGCCTCCCTCCCTAAAGAAGGTATATCTCACCCAAGAGGGGCCTGAGACTCCCTACTGAAGATCGGAGGTAACAAAATCAGTTATAAGGGCCCTCGTGGGCTTAACAACTAGTCGATCATATCCCCCTAGAGAGGTAATCCTCCATAAAGGTTGTGCGTTGTCTGACCCTTATCTGACCCAAGGTACTTGCAGAATAACCCCTGCAAGTAACCTATGAGATATTGTTGGCCCTTGACCAAGTTTTGAAGAATACTTGGTCATATTTGACTATTTTTGGGACTGCGACAACTTGCCAGAGATGGAACACAACACGAAGCAGAAATTAGGGAAGCAAGACCTATTTTTGGGTCCCTTTTAGGGTTTTGGGTTGATGTAAAGGGAAAGGGATGTCGGCCCATGGGTTTACCCACGCTTAGGCCCATTTTGTAATCTATAAATAGATACTTAGGCAATGTAAGTAGGGAGTAGTAGTACATCTATGTGATGTATAAATAAAGGCTTAATACTAGTAACTGGATCTGTGTGATTGGATGTATATTGCAAGTGCTCTATGCATGATTGTAAGGAGATTGAAAAGCTAAGTGAAAGTTGTTATAGTTTTGTGCTGAAGTGCAAGGAAGAAGGATCTAATGAGCTACGCAGATCTTCTGTCCTGTGTGAAGTAAGGGTCACTGAAGCCTTGTGTTGTAACCACTTGACCGAGATAATATATAGAAGAATATTTTGTGGACGTAGCCCCAGGGTGGGGGTAAACCACAATAACTTTGTGTATTGTGCTCTATGCTTCGAACTAATGTGTTTATCTCCTTCTTGGCTAAGTGCTTGCTGTGATTAAACAGATCTAGTTATGCTCTATGCTTTGAATGAATGTTAGATCTGATATATAAGATACTTAGTGCTTGATCTGTTGAATCTAATCTATATTTATGTGGCTAAGTAATGAATCATCTTTAGTCTAAGTATTCACTGCGATGCTCTGTGTTATCTGCGAAGTACCATAAGGGTTAAATATTGATGAATGATCTATGATAAGTGCCCTGTAAAAGATATAATCATAGATCGGTGTCCCTGCTAAGGTTGCAGACATCTGAGTCCTGCAACCACCCCTGCCTCTAACTCGGGTAAGACTTCATCTGCTTCACAAGTGTTGCCGAAAGGGTCGGCAGTTAGGGTTTTTTTGGTGTGATCTTGAGCGTTGAACCCTGGGTCTGCCCCTGTGCCAACATATACCTAAGTCAAGAAACTAATAAACCACTGTATAACCGATGCACAGGAAA
Source organism: Picea mariana (assembly GCA_032191745.1). Lineage (NCBI taxonomy): Eukaryota > Viridiplantae > Streptophyta > Pinopsida > Pinales > Pinaceae > Picea > Picea mariana. Next base: position 19,740 of record JASDQU011314113.1, read on the forward strand.
GCAGTCGTAAGTCAGGTCCACCGTATGGGTAGGGTAGCAAAGCCCGAAACCTTGAAAGATCCCGAGATATGAATAGATCCCCAGAAATATCTCTGACGCTAGGAAGGTATCGGGGGGATATCCATTCAAACGACTTCACGTGACCTCATGATTAACTTTGGTGTGAGCAGAGCCTCCTGATCTTACCAATTATACAATGGATTTCTCCACTCCCTGACTCAGACACATATGTTGATTTAATTGCCTTGGAGAAGTTTACTCACAAAATCCTATTCCAAGGCACTAAATCCTAGGCTAGTTTGTGCACCCTAGAAAGTAAAATCATGACTAATTAATTTTAAATTATTGCGTTGATTTTAATGGTCATGATTACTCAAAAAGGTATGGTAGTGAAACTCATGGTGTTATGACTTTGCAAGAAAAGTAAATATGAAAATAATGCAAAGTCCCAACTTTAACTTTTAACGAATGATATACTTCTAAAACCAATGCAATTTTCAAATTCAACTCTACAACTTAGAAGTAAAAATGAAATCTTTCACTATATGTGGTAAGCTAATGAAAAAGAATCAAAATACAAAAATGCCAAGCAATGCAAAATGCCCATTTTTTTGTATTTTCAATATAAGAAAACTGAAATGCATGGACTAAAAAGTAACTTGATATATAACCCTACTGTGTGTAAAAAGATACAACTCAAGCATGATATCAAGCAACAAAACACCCATCCCAATGTACAAGGACAACAAAAAATGAAAATATGATGAGAAAGACTCCACCGAAAAATTCAACCAAAAGAGGGTTTCATGTCATCCCACAAGCACTCAACATGCACTACAGAGACCTAAGAAGGCTCAACAAACATCAAATCCCACCCATAAACCACCAGACCCAACAAACAAGCAAGGTAAACTAATGTACGTGACTGTTCAGGCAAACAAAGTGTATATACACATCTTGCAGTGAGACAACCTATGTATGTACGCGACTGTCAAGGAAAAATTTGCATATATGCTTCAAAACAAGGCCAGGCAAGGGAGAAAGGATGGAAACTTAGACCCAGAGTGAACAAGAACTATCAAGAAATGATACGAGAAGAACCACAATAAAAACGAGAGCAATATAAGGAGAAAAGTACTCCAAACCCTAAGAAAGAAGATTCAATCCCCAGTATGGTCCCCAATTCTGTTACGAGGAAAATATTTCTATAGCTAGGGTAAACCAAAACAGAAGGAAATGACTGTAGAAATCAACTTTATCCCAACAACATGCTATATAAACCAATGTGCAAGCGAAATAAGAAAGAGGCCTACCTCGTCCAGATGTTCGATGAAGTCCACCGGTGAGCACTTTGACCCAAAGCTATATACCTACAACAAGTTCTCAACAAACAAGTAAATCAAGCATATGGTGGTAATATAAAAGGTTAGCACATTAGATAGCATAATCCATTAATAAACATGACAAATACACCCATGGAATATAATTCAATATATTTGCAAGATATCAATTGAATGGGAAAAGAGTATTTCTATTAATAAATGATCAACATAAGTGAAAATGTTATAGACTTCTGTGTCGGTATGGTTCGAAACCGAGAAACTAATTTATTTCTAGTTGGGCCTCCACCACTTCAATCCTCCACCAAAGGAAATCTCATAAGAGAGAAACAATGAGGTTCTCAATCAATAAGGGAAGAGCCTTGGGGCTGAACACTATGTTCAGACTTAAAGGACAAAGGGATGCAGACTCAATATGAAGTAAATAATTCCTCCAGAGTAAATTTACTCTCAAAGTTGAATTATTTCTCCCTTTCCATAGCTCGGAATTGGCCCATTTATATCCTTCAAAATCGAACTGAAGGGCCAAGTCAGAACATTTCTAGTATATGGAAGGCCAAGTATCAGAGATCTTTTGTCGTAACAACCCGACATTGAATTTTCATTTTCTGGCACAAATCCCGATGTATGCAGGCTGTAGTGGAGCAACCTGCGTATACACATGCTGTATAGTGTGCAAGATGCATACATGTGGAAAAATATTTATTTTTGTCTATGGATTTTATCAACAGGGAAGATAAGTCTGCATAGGGAAATGGAATAAGGCCCTATGTGTAAGATTGCATAAGGTGAGGCAAATCTTTCTATAACAGAGCTCTGCAACTTCTTGGGCCTTGGTAACTTCTACTTGTGGTTTGTGTTAGGGTTCTCTCATATCACTTGGTCCCTAAGCCAAGTGACCAAGGGTGTCGTGAAGGCCAAGTTTGTGTGGTCTGCACTCCAACAAAAATTTGAGGATCTGAAATCCCACCTCTTCTCAACACCAGTACTCATTCTGCCAGACCTACAATGACCATTTGATATTGAGACATATGCTTCCAATTATGCTATCGATGCAATCCTCATTCATCATGGGCATTTGATATCCTATCACAATGAAACTCCATCTGATGTTGTTCAAAGATAGCCCATATATGACAAATATATGTACTCCTTTGTGTAGGCATGTCGACAGTGGAAGCATTACATTCTAGGGAAGGAAACAATCATCCACACTGATCACATGCATCTGCAATTCATGCAAATGCAAGGAAAGTTACAAAATGATCACCACCAAAAGTGGTCCATGTACATGCAACAATTCCACTTGAATATCAAGTATAAGAAGGTTAGAACCAACCATTTCACATATTGCCTCAGTTGAACCTCGGTGGCAGTGCTAACCATAGTTCTTAACTCCTGTGGACATGAGACATCTGGATGGACACAATTATACAATAATGAATCTAACTTTGCTACTACCTATCAAAAATTGAGCGCATGCAAAACAGTGCCCAAATTTCATCTCCAGGATGGATTATTATGCCATCTGAGCCACCTCTGTGTTCCTTCAAGAAAGTGTGCAAATTTGATCTGGGAATCTCATTACCGCTGAGAAACGAGACATTTTGGTATAGAGAAGACATCGGCGGTACTGCATAATCATTTTTATTGGCCAAAGCTTCGAAAAGATGTTCGCAAGTACATCAGATCCTGCATCACCTACATCATTTCCAATACTTCCATTAAGAAACAAGAGCTATACACCCCTCTTCCTACTCCGAATAGGCCTTGGGAGTCCATATCCATGGACTATATGTCTAGTTTGCCTTCAACCAAGCATGGGCATGACTGTGTCTTTGTGGTCATCGATCGATTCTCTAAAATGGAAAATTTGGAACCCTACAAGAAGTGCATCACAATCGAGGCCACCGCCAAGATCTTCTTCACACATGTTTGGGTTCATTTTGGGCTACCAAAAACTATTATATTTGATCAATACGATAGGTTCTTGAGCACCTTTTGGTCCAGCCTATAGTTGATGATGGACACCAAGCTAACCAAATCGACTACCTTCCACCCACATACTGATGTACAAACAAAGTAGTCAATAGGATGATTGTCCATATGCTGTGAATGAATAATTCCAAATATCCATGCACATGGGATACAATCCTTCCTTATGTTCAACATAGATACAACATATCCCTCCACAACTCTATTAGAAACAACCCTTTTCATGTGTGCTTGGGGTTCCAACCATTGGACCCCATTGATGTAGCTCTTCCCATTGCAACCACACAGGAAGAGTCCTCCCATTCTCGGACAAAGGCTAATCGAGCATCCAAATTTGTTGAGTGCATCCAACAAATACAACAACAAGTTTACGATATTGTGCAAAAATCCAATGCTAAGTACAAGCAATGTCACGATCAACATCATGTACCACACAAATTTCATGTGGGAGATAAGGTATGGTTTCATTTGCTGAAAGAGCACCTCAAAGGACCCCATCAGAAGCTACACCCACTCCGATACAAGCCTTACACCATCACCAAGGCTATGGGTGAGAATTATTTTGAATTAAGTATTCCTCCTTTCCTTGGATTGCATCTGGTATTTAATGTGGAACTGCTCTCACCATATTTTTCCCCTCTCCTAGACACTTCGGATGCGACCAAGAAGTTTTCCCCTAAAGAATTCAATCTTTCCTACATTGAATAGGTGGCAGTTGATCGGATCATAGACACCAAGACAAAGGACACCCGCTAGCAGACTATCAATCTCTATCGGGTCATCAAAGCAAGCAATTTCTTCATCAAGGCAAGTGGCTCACCAAGAGTCAGGTTCAACAAAAGTTTCCTCATATGATGCAGGAACTTGATGCAATGGAGGCCATTGATTCATAAGGAGGGAGGAATGATTCAGGTGGATATAAGTGGCCACCCACCTATTCCATTGGCTCAAAGACCAATTTCCATGTCGACAATTTTTTCCTAGTTTTTCGGGTCCTAAACTTCCAGGGCTGTTTTGAGGCTCTAAATAACATTTTTTGGGCCTGCCACAGTCACACTGTGGGATTTATCCAAAGTGTGATGGAAACATGTGTATTCCTTGGATAGTTCTTCAAACGAACTATTGTGCGCCTAAAATGGAGATCGTATGCAACAGTTACGACCCCGGGAAGTTGATGTACCAACTTACCCCATCGAGGCCCACATGACTTTTGGCCCTTCATCTCCTAGGGTTAGGGTTTTGGATGTTTAGGATTTTATGATTTATGATTTATGTTAAAAATAAATTTGGAGCCTTATTGTAACCAACTTCTTGTGAATGAGCATAGCTGACACATCTCTTCTCAAAGATAAGCTACCACCATTCTAGATAACATGTGTGCTTTTGCATTTTACAATCTTTTGTATTAGATATTATTTTTGGGATTAACTGCGTAGTGTAAGTCATTAATCTATGACCCATATTCATGAGTATTAGTCTCAACTGACCAATAATTCTCATGATTTGAATAGTCCACTTAGCACTCATTGCATCGGGTGATGCTCACAGGGGTGAAGAAATGGGATTGAAGCCAACGA
>JASDQU011314114.1:2052-21519 GCA_032191745.1 Picea mariana
CTCTTAGTTGGAGAGTGAGTAAGGAAAAACTATATATATTCCTTATGTGAGCCATATTGAAGAGGAGAAGAGGAAAGGAGAGAGTGCTTAGCTATTGAAAGCCATAGTGCTGAGCTAATGAAGAGCCATAGTCCTTGAATGTAAGAAAGCTTTGAGAGCTCACTTTGAAGAAGGAGTATAGAAGATCTGCATTCCAGTTGGAGCAAGTTCAGAGACGTAACCCCAGAGATGGAGGGGTGAACTCCGTTATCAACATTGGTTGTCTCTCTCTTATTTGCCTTCATGTGTTTTATACTCCTTAATGTTCATTTGTATCATGTTTATGCTTGTAATGCTTTATGATGAATGAACTAATGTGCTCAATAAAACCTATATAAGCCATAGTCAATTTTAAGATCCTCACATTGTAAACATTTGGGAGAGTAGTACTCAACCCGTTTACGGATCATCCAATTGACTCAATGGGTGTCAAATCCCGTTCCGTTCAAAACAAAGTAGGGAACGATTCACATATGTATGGATTTTTGTGATTTGAATAAGGCTTGTCCAAAGGATAATTTCCCCACCCCATTCATTGACCATATTGTCAATGAATGTGCAGGCTATGAAGTATTTTCTTTCATGGATGGTTTTTTGGGATACAATCAAATACAGATTAAGCCCGAAGACCAGCATATAACCACTTTTATCTGTCCATGGGGTACATTTTCTTATCAGAATATTCCTTTTGGCCTGAAGAATGTTGGAGCCACTTTTCAGCGGGCCATGTCTTTTGCTTTCCACGATCTCAGACACATATTTGAGGCCTATCTTGATGATTTAGCATCACGATTTCGTAAGAGAGTTAATCATCCCATGCACCTCTGACTTATCTTTGAGCAATGGCGCTACTATTGTATTTGCTTGAATCCAAACAAATGCATCTTTTGCATGATGTCGGGTCATCTTCTAGGTTTCATAGCTTCGACAACAAGGATCATGGTCGATCCTCTAAAGTTTGAGGTGATATTTCAATTGCCTCCCCCATGCATAGTCCCTCAACTTCAGAGTTTATAGGGAAAATACAACTTTCTTCAGTGTTTAATCACAAACTATGCTGAGATCACTAAAGGGTTCATGAGTTTACTGAAAAAGGACATTCCTTTCTATTGGGATGAAGCTGCTCAACACTCTTTCTAAGCATTGAAACGTGCCCTCACGTCTGCCCCTCTTCTTCGGCCTCCCAATTATAATAAATATTTATTATTGTACTTGGCCAATGTAGAGTCGACCATCTATATGGTCTTGGTTCACGAGGATGATCTACTTGAAGAGAATGTGATTTATTACCTAAGCCAAGGCTTGGTTGGACTAGAACTCAACTACTCCCATGTTGAGAAGCTTGCATTGGCAGCAGTCCATTATGTCCAACTGTTTTGTCATTATATTCTGCTTCGTAATACCATCGTCATTATCATTGTGAATTCATTCTAATACATGTTGACACAATGTGTAATCGGTGGAAATACCAGTAGATGGATTGTTATCCTCTAGGGATTCGACTTGGATTTTGTTTCTGCAAAATCTAAGAAGTCATTGGTATTTGTGGAACTTATCTTGGAACTTCTGATCAAGTCAAGTGATGTTACGCCCGAAGAATCATTGATTAAAGGAGATATTTTTCTGATTTCATCTTCAGACCCCTAGTATGGAGATATACTAGTCTATCTCCAGACTTTGAAGTGCCTTGCATCTGCTTCTCATGATGAGCATGGATGTATACACCATCAAGTAAAAAAATATCTCATTCTTGATGACACTTTGTATCATTGAGGTGTAGATTGCATCCTCCGATGGTGTCTCACTCATGAAGAAGCATAATTTGTGCTTAATGACTGCCACACTGGAGCATGTGGTGTTCATTTGTCTGGGTTGGCAACAGCCCAAAATATTCTACGAGCCAGCTACTTTTGGCCGACATTAATCAAGGATTGTGTTGAATCGATCAAGAAGTGCCCCCATGTCATATCTTCTCTCGGAATATGAGGGCACACCCCACTCCTATGTTTCTCGTCATTACAGTTGGCCCCTTCACTAAGTTTGGAATTGATTATACTACATGCCACCCCCTTCATCGAGGGGGCATCGTTATATCATTGTAGCATTATACTACTTCACAAAGTGGGTCGAAGCTATGTCAAGGTTCAAAAATGATGGTGAAACAACAGTTCTCTTTATTTTTAACCAGATTGTAGCAAGGTTCGGCATCCCGAAGGATATTATCACTGACCATGGTAGTCACTTTCAGAACAAAATGATGTCTAATTTGACATCAAATATTGGGTTTTTGCAAGAGTATTCATAACCCTACTACCCACAAGCGAATGGTCATGTGGAAGCTATGAATAAGTCCCTCAAGACTATTCTGCAGTGAACGATCAATTTGGCCAAGTCAAACTGGCATTTGATGTTGTACTTGGCATTCTGGGCCTACCGAATGTCTGTAAATACTGCAACCAGTTTCTCACCTTTTCAACTCGTTTACAGGTTGGAATTAATCTTGTCAATAGAGTGCCAGATCCCATCTCTAAATTTGGTAGTACAATTATTTCCAGACACTTCACCAGTTGAGGAACGCTTATTATATCTCAAGTAGCTCAACAACCAACATTGTGATGCAGCCTTGGCCAACAAGGCTCACAAGAAAAAATTCAAGCATCAGTATGATCGATCCGTTCATCCTCATATTTTCTCTGAAGGTGACCTTGTCCTGGTCTATGACCAAGATAAGGATCCCCTAGGGGTAGGCAAGTTCAAACCCATGTGGTTCGGACCTTTCATCATGAAGGAGGTCTTAAAGAAGGGTTCTTATCATCTGGTTGACTTTGAATGGAAATATTTGGCGGAGCCTATAAATGGGATCTACCTCAAGAAGTATTACTCATAGGTGGGTCGCCTTGGGTGACTTCTTGTACATATGTATAGTTCTTATAAAGTTTTAGTTTTTGCCTTTTTGTTTTATGGCAGTGTCATTTTTTATGTCTTTTTTTCACTGTGGCAGATGTCAAGTGAATCAGAGGTGTTCTTTGGGTTCATGGATGACACAAGACAAAACACTCAGAGGCGTGCTTCCACATCTTGGGTGATCTTCACACCTCAAGGCTAGATGTTATCTTTTGGAGGTATCTATTTAGGTGACGCCAAAAACAATGTCATCAAATACAACATAGTAATAGAGTTGCTTCCTGATGCTTTGTCGCATGGTATCTCTCACCTCTGGGTCTACTTAGAGGCATAGTTGGTTGTGTCCCAGCTAAATGGGGTTTACCTTGTTTATGATCCTACTCTACACTGACAATTCCTTAGGGTATGTCTCTTAGAACGATGCTTTGATTACATTATGTATATCCATGTTCCTAGGCGATTGAATCAAATCACGAATACTCTAGCTAATAATGTATTAGATTGGCATATTGCACACACATAAAAGAAGCACACACATACACATGTACATACATTATAAAAATGTGATCTGTAAGACACAAAAAGATGTAAATACACATATATATATCAAAAGTCTCAGAGTATATAGGTGGGCGCAAGTGCCTCAAAAAATAATATGTCTGACATACATCGCAGGGGCTTATGCCCTAAAAAATATACAAAAATAATTCCCTCGGCACGTAAGTGGTCCACCCTAAGATAAGCATGGGGCCTATTGTCCCTTCCATGGTGGACGATGACATTTTCCAAATGCCAAAAAAGATGGACCCAGGTCTGTGGCACCCCAACTACACGAGGCTACATAGATGGTAGGAGATCCTCGATCTCGGCCATGGGCACTATACGAGTGAGAGAAGTGAGGTTCCACTCCACCCATCTCAACACTCTCTCAACCTCTCCAGCTAGAGGTCCCCCTGATGCTTTTGATGGTCAGACAACCATTGTTGGTGCTATCTCTGGTCGAGGACATCACCTACTCCTTGCTAAATCTGTTGGACACACTGGTCCCACATCTGTACATAATAGATACATAGTTGTCAACTACTATGGTACACATTAAAATGATATATATATATATATATATATATATATATANNNATGTATATATAGGAAAATAAAAATTAAATAAATTCAAAAGTAAAAAATGTACCTATCTCTCCTTGCTCATCTCCAGGAGGTAAGGGCATGTCCAGGTCCTTGGAAAATTTTATCTCGGTATACTGGTAGTCCTCTATCGTCGGAATTTGTCGTGCCCACTAGTCAAAAAAGGTGTCATCAAAGGCCTCTATGGTCCTTCCGCCCCCCTATCATGGCAGTAATGTTTCCCATCTACACACTACTGGGATGAAGGCCACATGCCCCCGCACTGTCTCTCATGGACTAACACTAGGTACCCTCTCAAAAAAGAATGAGCATAGAATGGTCTCGAACCCGAAGTTTTTGTTGTTTCGAACGTGACACTAGGTGAGTTATCTCTTCATGCAATCTAGAATGGTTTTACTCCAATCGAAGATTCATTCATTCAAGCACTGCACTACACAATGCATGTGTGCCTGAGAGGCCTGATGTAAAGCCACAGATCCAGTGATCTACCCAATGAGTAAAACTATCACTTTCAGTGATAGGTTGGTAATCTTGTTGATTGGCACCTAAGAACCTACTTTTTCAGTGTCAACCTCACAATGTAGTTCAATCAACTCAGCAATATTGTGAGGCCCGGGGGGGGAAAGTATGCAAGTTGATTGGTTCACCCCTCCTCAAGAAGCTAGTTAGAAATTAAATATCTTCAATTGTTGGAGTCAACGACTTCCCCTCGAGCATAAACACCTCAGTGTCAGGATGCCAATAATCTGCCAAGGCATTCAGCAGCCTGGGTTGTGCCCTCATGAATGGACACCGGAAGAACTTCCACAACCCGCATTTTCTCAATGTGGCCATATTTGCAAGGTCCTCCTTGACCAAGATATCTATATCCTCATGCTCCCTCTCTCTCCAGTGGACATACATCTTGTTACAAACAAGTTCATGGAGGAAGTTATCTCTTGTATTTTTATTTTTTCTACCTTTTTGAGGGTGTACGTAGGTTGTCATGGACACAGTCGTGTATGCATGTGGGCAGATTGTTTTCTGCCCATGGGATATCCTTGGACAACCCGCGTACACGTAGGGTCTCCCTTTTTTAAAGGTGTGCGCCCCCCAAAAAACCAAAATAAATGAAAATTAGAAGTATTGAAATGCAAGAGGGGTTGATTTTTACTTACTTGGTCTAAGCAAAATTTTGTTTCCTCCATCGAAGATCCAGGAATCAACTCTTTTAGAAAAAGGGTGCTTTTGGATTTTTGGTCAATTCTCAATTTGCAATGGTGATAATAAGCTGCCAACTTCTATTTATAGACGTTTTTGGCCCTTTTTGTCATTTTTTGGACCCTTTTGTTATTTTTTCTGGTTTGAAAATCATTGAGCATGGTTCTTGAGTTTCTTATTAGATGTTACGATACACTTCACTTTTGGTTTTGAAAATGTTTTGGGAGATGGGTCACTTTTACAGGTCCTTTGGTAAAAAGTCATTTTTCCAACTTTGTGCATTTAAGTTAGGATTCCACCTCCACTTTTTGCATCTCGATGTCTTTTTCGCTTTGTCATAGGGTTGATCCCATCGAATTGCGACACTGAACTGTCATTCTTTCTTTAGAAGTGTCGTAATTTGGTGGTAGAGCCTACCTCTACATGGATGCCCTAGGTAGATCCTGGTTGCATTTTTGGTGTCCATGCTATCATTAATGACTTTAGGCTTGGGAGTCCTTGTTAGTCTTGTCCTGATTACAAGTTTTAACCTCATATGTATTATATGTTATCACTTTTGACCTCACCCTCAGGACTCCCAGAAAACAAGCCTTCTTTTAATCCCTTTTCAAACTCTTCAAACATGAAAAGATTGTCGAGTGATCTTGTTGTCCTTCGCGCTCACCAAAATAAAATTCAAAGGCACATCTCTCTGGTGGTATTTTACCCCTTTTTCAGTCTGGATGGTCAATTGTATGAAGGTACACTCTAGGAGCTTTGGTTCGCTAGAAGAATATTCTCAGGTATAAGTTTAACCCTTTTTCAGGCCTGAGGGACTAAATTTATGAAAAAGGAACCCCCACAGAGTCCAGATTTAATCTCTTTTCAGACTCTCTAAAATTTAAAAGATTGACAAGTGACCTTGTTCCTTCACACTCGTTAAATTGATCCAGAGGAATGTCCCCTATAGAGTCCATAGTTAATCTCTTTTCAGACTCCTTAAAATTGAAAATATCATCAAGTGACCTTGTTCTTTCACACTCGTTAATTGGTTCAAAAAAACATCTATTAGCATGAGTTTACCCCTTTTTCTAACCTGTAGATTAAGGAGGAAAAAGGTACACCTCGATATATTCATCTCGCCAGGAGAGTTCTTCTCAACAAATTTCACTTTTTCGGGCTAGGGAGACTAAATCTAGAAAAAGGAAGTGAGTCCATAGTTAAGCTCTTTTTAGACTTCTTAAAATTGAAAAGATTGTTGAGTGATAATGTCTTTGTCACACTAGTTAAATGGTTTTGAATAGACGTCTTTTTGGTGTTATTTTACCCCTTTTTTGAACCGACTAGATTGCCTTTGGAAAAAGTACCACAGTGGAGTCTTCTTTTGCACTTTTTCAAACTCTCTAAAAATGAAAAACCACCGATCTTACCTTCTCTAGGATCATTAAAATTACATTGAAGGACATTATCATTGTGTCTTGTTAATCACATTTGCATCCCTGCGTCTTTGGCCTAATGTTGGATCCATGTTGCTCTCAACTGAACCTTTGAAGCATGCCTTATACGCAAGCCTTGTAGCATTTTGCCTTTGCATCTTGACACCTTGACCCATGGAAGAATTTTCCCGAGTGTACTTTCCCTTCACATGTCTCCTTGCTCTAAGCATTAGTGTGTTCCTTGCACTTGGAACTAGTATGCTTGAAACACTCGTTCCTCCTTTGTAATGCAAAATTCTTTTATTCTTTTCCAAGCTTTTCAACATTATTGAAAAAGACAAAAAAATCAGATATACCCCAAAAAGAGGACGGGAAAAGTATTTTCTTTTTATGGAAGCACAATCAGTTGCCCTTGGACAAAGAACATCCTTTCGTTTGTTCATCTAGATTTTGGATTTAATATAACCTTCGAAAGTTATTCTCACTACATAGATCTGTGTCCTCCTCCATTTGGTTATTCTTCCAAACACATGGAGATTTTGTGTTGCCTCCTGCATCATGAACTTATGTCAATGTCTGCTTGAGTCTAATCATCTGTCGTGATATTTTCCAAGGGAATTTTTACCCAACTTGAGTCAGCCTCTCTTCATCTTTGTCTTTTTTCCTCATGCCTGACCATCCCCAAAAGACCAATCAAGTCCTTGTTCGAAATCACTGAAGTTCTCTGCCTGATCACCGAGATCCTCTTGTTTGTTCCTGACGACTGTTGAGGACCTCTAGGTAGTGAATTTGTACACTCACATTACACTTCTACCTGATTTTTGAAGATATTGATGTTGTTTCTCAAGCTCTGGAGGCCTCATCTCCAGCCATCAGGCATCATTGGCTTCTTGAAGATGGATACTATACATGTATATCTTTGATTTTGAGATGTAGATCTGTTGTGTATTGCTCACGGATACACTTTATATAGTTATATGACATGGATCCAAAATGTATTAGGTTAGAAACCATGATTTATTTCTTCTTGAGCATGGGTATGCCCGCCTCAGTGAGACAATTATTATTTTTGTAGATGGCACCTCCTGAACTCTGGTCGCAGGCTCATTCGCTTCATATGTTGGTGAAGATTTGCATTTTATTTTGGACATCAGATGCTCTTTTGACCTAACACATTAGGGGGCATATTTTATAACCCTAAATTGCACCATACATGCATACCTGGTATCGGTCCATCTTACTTGTTATTTTTTCCAAGCCATCATTGAGCAGCTCTTCTTAAAAACCATATTTTTGAAGATGTATGCACCACACTATTACTTCCCACATACACATGATTTTTGTACCACTACAGCTCATGTATATATGCTATATGCACCACTACAGCCTGTGTATACTCGCAAAAGTTGTAAAAATTAAAAAGTTGCAAGGAATTTGTTGAGATTACGGGCTATTGGGTATTTTCCCAACCGTCCCACTACCTATATCCCATCACCCAACTAAATAACCATCCATTTGTCACATAAAAGGAGGTTTTAGGGTATCATTCAAGAGATAAGAATAAGAACAATGAAACTCTGCCCATTTCACTTTCCCCCCTTGCCCCAAGAATTTGCATCCACCTTGTGAGTTTTGAGCCAAAATTCCCTATTATTTCCTTTTTCCTCCATTGCAAGCCTAATCGATTCACTAGAGAGAGATGAAGAGGAGAAAGATACGTGGAAGCACAGTTGGATCTTGGTGAAGAGGATCCTAGACTAGGTTCGAGGAGCAGTCATCAATCTCATTGTAAGCAACTTTGTGAGATTAATAAAAAGGAATACTTTTTCTATCTCGAATATCATGTGCTCAATCTTTATGTTTGATTTATATTTGATTATGACATATAACCCACTAATTCATATATAAGATGCATGTTCATAGTTCTTTGTTTGTCATTTTATGAATTTAGGTTGGCCTTGGGAGGAGACTTGTAGTCGAGGAACAACTGAACCCAAAAGGATCGACACCGGACATGGAGTTTAAGGTAGAGTTACTGGATCTTTTTACCTTGTGTTTTATGCATGAATGTGGGGTGTATTTGGGGTATTTGTTAAAAATTAGGAGACTTTAGACAGTTAGCTCTGCCTACATGTTGAAACTTAGTGTAGTCCATAGGGGGGTTTTCCCACTATAGCACCTGTTGGAAGCTACGAGGACCAATACACCAAATGGACCACCCTACATCAAGAAAGGGACCAGACAATAACATATTTAACCAATATTTTCCATACCTTGCACACCAAATTAGGTATCAAAGACTCTAAGAATCATCTGGTGCTAAAATACCAAGGTTGTTTGCATATATACATTCAAACACAAATGAATTTTCTGGACATCACCTCATTGAGCAGGGATTATAGATACATTGTCAAGATCGACAAGAAATTTAAGCAGAAAAGGAGAGAGTTTGGATCTGCAAACCCCTCACAGACGAAGTATGAAAAAGGCATCCCCAACCCACATAGAAAGGGACAAATTCGAGATGGTTTCCCTCAGGAAAACTAGTTCAATCCACAACACAAGAAGGGAAATGAGAGACGAAGAAGGACACAGGAAAATGGTGTGAGTATCATAAAATCCCTTGGCACAACACTGAATAATGTCGCTCCAAGCAGTCACTCATGGTTGAGATGAAGGCTTTTGAGTCAGAGGTCGATTCTAATTCTGAATCAAATCCTGAAGGAGGGAAGCGAATTATAGATGTCGAAACCAAGGCCACTGTCGCTACCACCAAAGTCTGGCCAAGTGAACCAGAAGAACTAGAGGAAGGGGAACATCTATTTCACTCATAGATGTGGGTAAAGGGAGCTCTACTTCATTTCATTATCGATAGCAGTAGTTAGAAGAACCTAATTTCAATAGAGGTCTTCAAGTGGCTGGACCTGCCAACGACACCACACCCACAGCCCTACACCATTGGCTAGCTTCACCAAGGACTATATCTTTGTGTCATCCAAAAGTTTCGTCTTCCCTATGGAATCAAGCCTTTCAAAGATGAGGTATTGTGTGATATTTCTCCCCTTGAATTTATTTATGTTCTTTTAGGACAACCATATTTTTAGAAGTGTCATATTGTGTATGAGTCTAGACCCCACAATGTTATTATTACTTTGGGTAGACAATTGTACAAGATACCATAGGTAGCATCGCCTACCGTTATTTCTTTAATATATGCTAAATAATGCAGTAAATTCATTTCATAGACCGGGAAGTTCTTCTTCTTTGTGATGTATGCTCATAGTAATAAAAAATTCATCACCACATCCATGGCCTCTTCACAGATCCTCTCTTTGCAACAAAACCAAATGGACGGGATCGTGGAATAATACAGAGACATCTTCTCCTCACCCACAGGGGTACCAACACACTACCAAGTCAAGAATCCAATTGATATGAACCCCAATTCACCTCTACCTAATGGACCGGTCTATCATCGCTCACTAATGGAAAATGACAAAATCAAGCATTAGATCCAAGAGCTTCTTCAAAAGGGTCACATCAGACCCATCTCTTCCCCTTGCAGAAGCCCTATTATATTGGTGTAGAATAAGGATGGGACTTGGTGACTCTGCATGAGCCTTAAACAAAATCACAGTTAGGAACTGGTACCCCATTCCCAAGATTAATTACCTTCTTGACCAACTCAAGGGGGAAACATTCTTCAGCAAGATTGACCTAAATTTTGGCTACCACCAGGTTCCCATCGAACCAACTAATGTATGGAATATAGCCTTCAAATCTAAATAAGGTCTCTTCGAATGGTTGGTCATGCCCTTTGGCTTAACAAATGCACTAGCCGCTTTCATGAGGTTGATGGATGATGTATTGAAATCCTTCACCAACTCATTTGTGGTGGTATATTTGGATGACATCCTCATCTTCAAAAAAATTTGGGACGAGTACATGTGGCATATTCAGTAGGTTTTGAGCACTTTGCGGCAGCACAAGCTATATGAAAACTTGGAAAAATGCTATTTTGGCATGAAAGGGGTGCAATAATTGGCCTACATTGTTTATGAGCATGGGGTACATGTTGATCTAGCTAAGATCCAAGTCATTCATGATTTTCTAGCCCCGAACACACTGACTGAGCTTCGAAGATTCTTGGAACTAGCCAACTTCTATCGACGATTCATGTTGGGATTCTCCCATATTGCATGGGCCCTCAACTAGGTGACCACAGGTGGTGGCAGGGACAAGTTTGTGTGGGGGAGGGAACAACAACAAGAATTCGATGATCTAAAGCATCTCTTGTGCTCAGCTCCATTACTCTCCTTGATTGATCTGCAACAACCATTTGAAATTGAGACTGATGCATTTGACTATGTTGTGGGCACAGTTCTCACTCAACATGGTCATTCGGTGGCATACCATAGTGAGACACTCTCAAATATTGTCCAGAAATACCCCACCTATGATAAGGAAATGTATTACATTGTACAATCCTGCCGTCAATGGAAACATTACATTTTGGGAAAGGATATGATCATACACACTGATCACAATCCTCTACAGTTTATACAGACACAGGGGTAATTGTAGAATGACTGCCATCAGAAGTGGTCCATCTACCTATAGCAGTTCCATATCAACATAAATTATAAGACATGGATCTCAAATTATTTCATTGACTTCCTCAGTTGACCTCCTGTGGCTATACTCATCATTGTGCTCCATTATTATGGACATGAAGCATCTGAGTGGCCCCAACTTTATCAACAACATCTAGAGTTTTCCACCACCTATCATCTCTTGCGTACAAGTGGGAATGTCACTGATTTTCACATTCAAGATGGACTATTATGCCACCTGGGCCATCCTTTTGTTCCTACGAGCGAGTTTACAAAGCTAATTTGTGAATCCCACTACAGTAGAATGGCAGGACATTTTGGTGTGGAGAAAAATGTGGTCGTTCTTCAGAAACATTTTTATTGGCCAAAACTTTGACAGGACGTCAACAACTATATCAGATCTTGCACTTCCTGTTCCATTTCCAAGCCATCCATCAAGAATCAAGGATTATACACCCCTCTTCCTACTCCCGAGAATCCTTGGGAATCCATCTCAATGGATTGCATGTCTGACCTTTTGTTCACCAAGCAAGGAAATGACTGTGTATTTGTGGTCATTGATCAGTTTTCAAAGATGTCCATCGTCACAGCCTACAAGAATAATATCACAGTGAGATATACTGCCAATCTATTCTTCGAATGAGTGTGGGTCCACTTTGGGATACCATAGACCATCATCTCTGACTGGGACAATAGGTTCCTCGGTACATTTTGGTCGAGTCTTTGGTCATTTTTGGACACCAACCTCACAAAATCCACTTCTTTCCAACCCCAAACAAATGGCCAAAAAAAGGTCGTCAATCGGATGACTGTGCACATCCTATGCATGTACAACTCTAAGCATCAAAGTACATGGGACAAGACTCTCCCTTATGTCAAGCATAGTTACAAAATGGCTCTCCATAGCTCCACTGACCATAGCCAATTTCAGGTGGGGCTGGGATTCCAACTCTTGGGACCCATTGATGTTGCACTTCCTCTTTCCATCACATAGAAAAAATCTTCCTATGATCATTCTGTGATCGACAAAGCCACCAGATTCATTGAGTGGATTCAACACATCCATCAACAGGTCCAAGAGATTTTGCATAAATCCAATTCCAAGTACAAGCAACACCATGATCAACATAGGATACCACACCAGTTTCAGTTTGGTGACAAATTCTGGTTACATTTGTAGAAGTATCATCTAATAGGGCTCCATCATAATATTCTCCCACTTCTGTATGAGCCTTACACTATCACCAAGGTTGTGGGTAGCAATGCTTTTGAGCTCAACACTCCACCCTTCCTTGGCCTTCACCCAGTGTTCAATGTGGACCTCCTTCGACCATATTTTCCACCATTATTGGACACCTCAGAGATCGCAGAACAATTGACACCCACATATAACAACCCCGACTTCATGGAAAAATCATCCACTGATCATATAGTGGACACAAAGGTCAAGGGAAATCGCCAGTAGAGGATCCAGCTTTATCAGGTTATCAAGGCAGGGAAACTCCTACACCAAGGAAAGTGGCTCACCCAAGGAAAAATCCAGTATAATTTTCCTCACCTTATGGGGGAACTCAATGCAATGAACACCATTTCTTCCTACGGGGTGAGGATTGATCCAATTGGATATTGGTGGCTACCCACCTATTCCAACTGGCTCCTCTTGTTCATTTTTAGTTCATCACATTCTTCTATACTTCTTTGTAGTTATGGTTTCTACACTTCTGGGGTTGTTTGAAGCCTTACATATATTCCAGGTGGATATTGGTGGCCTCTCACCTAATCCAATTGGCTTATTTTGTATGTTTTCATGTCAGCACATCTTGTTGTAATTTTAGGTCCATTTTGGAGGCCTAACTAGTTTGTTTTTTGCTCTCCACAATCAAATTGTAGAGTCATAGTTAGACAAAAAAATGTGTATTTCTTTGAAATACCTTTCTAATGGGATATCACGCACCTAAAACGGAGGTCATATGAAAACATTACGACCCCGGGAAGTTGAGGTACCAACTTACCCATAGGAGCCCACGTGAATTTTGACGTTTCACTGCCTAGGGTTAGGTTTCTGGATGTATAGGGTTTGAGAATTCATGAGTAATATCAAAAATTCCTTTAGAGCCTCATGGTAATTCATTCTTCTCAGACAGATGCACGTAGAAGCCACATCTCTTCTCAGTGATAGCTACCACCATTCGAGCAAGTGTTCCAGTTATGAAGTTTTACAGTTTCATCCTTTTTCATTATTCAATAGAAGATATTGTTCACTGGATATCTATTTTTTTCTTCATATCTCTGTGTTTATTGTATTCATTCTGTTAATTAGTTCATTCTGCTCTTGCATCTAGATCAACTATCTCCTTTCATACTAGCACATGGTTCCTAGGCCCTGATTATGGATCCTCTAGGAAAACATAGGGGTTAAGCATGAAGCCTTTTCATAGAAAAAGGGTTAATACCATGGGAATTTTCCCATGCTCTCTTAGGTTTCTGGTTTGAAGGAAGTTCCCTCCAAATTTGCAGAAATCTGAGTTCTAAAATAGGACGGGGTATTTTAGAACTAGCCTAGAGGCCTAACTCACCATCCTACATGCATTCACATGCAATGGCTTACAGAAGAATAGTTAGGCATTCTCATTATAATTTAGACATTGTAAACCTTATTCACATACATAGACATTCAGTCATGCATTTAAATTCAATTGCACAGGGTTTAGAATATACTTATCTATTATATGTCACAACCAACTAACCGACTAGGGGTGTTCTCCTTTCCACCCAACCATAGGATTAGAGGCATTCATTCTTAGTACTCTGGCCACCCCTGTTCCAAGCCATGATATCACTAGGGAACTATGCCATTTCTCATAGACCCTCTCTTTTTCATAGTATCCTTCTGAGGTTTATCATATGCTTCCCCAACATCAAGTTCGCAACCTTCCTCTTTTCTTTTGCATATTCAGGTCATGTGTTCCCCTCTGTGCATGTGTTCTTGTCTATTGTTTGTCTTGCTCTCTGCAGAGCCTCATGCACTCTTCTATTTCTCTATGTGTCTTCTCTTTGTCTCTATTTTTTTTTTATATCTTTTCCCAGGATGGTTCTTGACCTATCATGTTCCTTCTATCATAAGGAACTCGCATCATCCTGGTCTGCTAGACCTTGCGGAACTTCAAGATGAAATTCCTCAATTAGACCATGCTTCCATTCATGGGGGTGGTTGATTATTCAACCACCAGTCCTTCCTTCATTAACAGATTACTCTCCTTTAGATCTGGATGAGTTTTATCATTCCCAACAAGGGGAAATTCAGGGTCATTTGACATAATGAACCCTTTCTTATAGTTTTTCCATTCTGTTATCACCCCATAAATTATGGGTATCAACTTATGACTTGGATGTTATCGATATTATCTGTATCTTGTATTCTTATTGGAAATTCATTTTTCATTTTTTGCAAAAAGAGAAAAGAAAAGAAAAAAGAAAAAGAGAAAAGAAAAAGAAAAAGAAAAAAGAAAAAGGAAAAAGAAAAGAAAGGAAAAATAAAAAGAAAAGAGGGAAAAAATATTTGAAATAAAAAGCCCCATGCAATAATAGTGACTAGGTCATACCTTTCAAGAATGACCAAGTTCCTTTTAAATTTTCAATGTTGATAGAATTAGTGAATACATCTGATCAGACCGTCTAATCCTGATCGGATAGCCCCTAGGTTAGAATTAGTGAATACATCTGATCAGACCGTCTAATCCTGATCAGATAGCCCTTAGGAAAAAATTAGTGAATACATCTGATCAGACCATCTAATCCTGATCAGATAGCCCCTAGGAAAAAATAAAATCTTAACCCAACTGTTTAATCTGGGTTAATTGCATTATGACAGTAGGTTAGGATGTAGATTAATTGCCTTGCCAAAATAAATCTAGATCGATAAAGATGTTACCCCATGACTCCAATGCCTAAGTGTAATTGAATTGATGTCCCCTTGGTGGTATGTATGAGAAATATCGCAAGAAAACCCATGTGAATGCCCTTATCCTAATTTTTTCCTACATATGACATTTTCCGCCCCCTACCTATGCCTCATTCACCTTTCAAAGGCCCAGATCACGGCGCTGGGATCAACGGCTCACAGTTGATTTCAGACCCCCCTTAGTGTTCTGCTTTTAACCAAAGGGGGGGGGTCCGAAGTCAGCGATAACCTTTGCACAGATCTGGACGGTCCAGAAAGGAGCGCGCAAATCCACGACTTACATTGGATTCCATATCCCCCCCTCTGTTCTACCTTTAATGGAGGGGGGGGTCCGGAATTGGTTATAATGCATGCGCAGATCTGAACGGCTCTAAGCAGAGCGCTTGAATCGATGATCCACAGTGGATTCCGGACCCCCCCCCTCCGTTCTGCCTTTAATGGAGGCGGGGGGTCCGGAATTGGTATTAAAAAGCGAGCAGAGATCTGCGGTCAGAAATCCAGTGCGTAGATCAACGGATCGTGGTGATTTCCAGAACCCCCTTGGTATTCTATCTTTAATCGAAGGGGGGGGGGGTACGAAAATGAATCTTCCTTACGACGGGCCCCCTGTTACATGTATCGTCGCCCTATTGGTTCACGAGTCCCATCCTCCACATGTTGTCTGACACCCCATCGCCCCTGGACGTCACCCTCCACTGAGCCCACTTGTCCCACTCATGTATGGGTTTGAGTCTCATCCCGTTACTACTGCCAGTCCCTGGTGTCAGCGCCATAACACCCTTCACTCATGACCAGCCCCCTTTGGAGACTTTACCTCCCAATCACAAACCTCCACGTCAGTTGCCCATATACGTTGTTTACCGTCACCTACCATATCACCCCAAGTGGCCCGTTATACATTAATGACTGGATAAAATGCCCGTTGTCATGCTGACCATTTTCCCACGTCCGACTGACCCAGTTTTGAATAAAAACACCGTTGTGCCCATTTTCACTCGTTATTCATCCCTCGTGCCAGAAACCATCCATCGCACCAGAGAACGTATCTATCATCTTCCCATTGCTTCCCTGTCGCTTTCCTCCACCACCAGCAGACCCCACTAACGTTTTTTGTTGCAGGTACAATTGCCAAAATGGTGTCCAAGACAAAGCCAGCTGAAGAAGAAGAGAATCCGTTCGTTCCTCCTCCGGTGGACCTGGATAAAATTCCCCTGGTCGATAAGGACCGGTTGATAGCCGATACCATTTGCAGTTTTGACTTCTTTGATCTCCAGTCGTGGTTCCGAGAGGTTTTCCTGGACCAAAGCGACGAAATTGGGCTCTGGGATTCCAATTTTCCCTTATATATGTTCCCCCAAATCCATAATTTCCCTGAGTTTGCCCTCCGCTGCCAGGTCCACTACTTGCCCGACCAGAAAGCCATCATTTCTTCATCCGGAGACGTTCTTTTCTTCATCACCCCTGAGGATATCGACCAGATGTTATAAATCACCTGAGCAGAATCCACATCCCCTTTTAACTTAGAAATCCTCACCAAGCTCTACCAGAAGATGACTTTCCCGCAAAGAGATCAGGTTTTCGAGTTGTTTTTTCCCACTTCCGCTCCAATCCCGACCACCAATCCCCCGTATCCTTCTTCCATGTTTTCCACCAAAGGGAATCAGATTATTTTGGCTCTGTGTGCTCTGCTTGGATACTACTCTGATCAGTGGGTGGATGAGCCCATCCCGGTCTTTCTGTCCATCTTTTCCAATGACGAACGACCAACCATGCAGTTCGACTACAACACCTTCTTGGCCAATAACATCCATGAGTAGTTCGTAAATTTCGCCACCTAAGACATGTTCAGGTATTCATCCATTCTGGCTCATATGTTCCTCTATTTCCAAGCCGACAGGTTCAGTTTCTCCATGCAGAAGATGGATGCCAACGGGAAGCCTCAGCTAGTCACAGCGTGGAGCTCCCTCTTGAAGCAAAATTATGCCGAATACGACTTCACGACATTTATTGACCAGTTTTACCACCCAGCGGTGAGTATGTTACGTGGCATGCCTGAGCCATGGATTAATGATGAAGTCCATAGGATCTTGCATCTCTCGGACAACGTTCAGTCATGAGACCGGTATTTATGCCAGAATCACACAGAAATCAGAGTCTTCGGGTGCGAATTGGCACCCTATAAACTGCCACGATATGTACCGGTAAGACTTTTCGCATTAGAGTATATAAGGTAGATTATGAACTCTGATGATATTCATTTTGTTTCACTTAAGAAAAAGCAGTAGTTGAGAATCAAAGGACAAATTGGTCCTTGTATCTGCAATAACCGGGGCGCAGAGGAGGAAGCAGATCGAATTTTGAAGGAGACGAAATTCTCCACGAGTTTCGTCTGGCACTATGATCCCCACGGGATCATTTCAGACATGAGGGTAAAAAACAAAAATGCCCCTTATGTGCACGAGTCCAAGCCTGAGATCGAGAAATTTGCGAATCGGGCAGTCTGGCTACCTGACACTTTGTTGGATTTGGAACAGTAGGGACCCTCAACAAGTGCGCTTCCCGCTACCACGCCACAGGTCCTCAAGGAGAAGAGGTCCCGACAGGAGTCATCTCCTCCTGTAACGGAGGTGTCAATGGAGGAATTTCAAATTCACTCTAAAAAGTTGAAGACAATTTCAACGACCGGCACAACAGCAGAAGCTACCACAGTGACTACTACAGTGACCACCACTGGGGCCAAGCAATTCACTTCATCTTTTGGCTCTAGTCAGCTTAAAGAAGTAGTAGTAAAATCCACGGATTCTCCCTTGGATACTCCACCAAGCAAGACTGGGCCCAAGTTGGGTATTTTTGAAAAATATGACTTGATCAAGAAGAGGAACCAGTCGCTCACCAACAGCGCTTATGCACAATTCCAGAAGCAGTCATCCACAGCCCAGCATAGACTTCTCTCGGCATTCGATACAGAAAAGGGCAGGATGCATATGGCGTACCTCCATGCACAAGTGCCGGATCCCAAAGCTATATCAGACTACAAAAGGGCCACGTTTGAGTTCCAAGCAAAAGATGTGCATCCGGCAGATCAAATGGATCTGCATAAGCAAACTCGGGAAATGATTTCTCACACTTTAGCCCGCGTTGCAACTTCTGCATCAAAATATAGGACAGCATTGAGCAATGCCCAGACCCAACTGAAGCTAGAGAAGATGTCTTCCTTCGTGAAAGACAACAAGATAAAGACTCTGGAGGAGCTGGTCCTCAAGATTGGTTATGGCCCGACGAACGTCAAGGCTACCGAAGAAATGATTAAAAAGAAGAATGCTGACATCGCCACATTGAGAAAGAAGCTAAAGCTCCCTCCAACTGAGGACCCACAGACGAAAGAAATAGCTGAAAGGGAAGGTGAAAAGGATGAGATGCTGAAATTACTCCTGGAGCAGAATGCGCAGCTAAAGGAGATGGAGGCATAGATAGAGAGACTTCTCAAGGAGAAAGAGTAGGTAAAGCCAATGGAAGGCATCCCATTGAGTGCCATCCCAATTGCAACACCAACGGTGACAGTCATCCCATCTGCAAAAGCGACACCCCTACCAGAAGGAGCTACAGACCTGGCCAAGTCCATGGAGAGGATGAATCTGCAAGAGTCTGAAATCAGTAGGCTCAAGAAAGAAGTGGAGAATCTCCAAGATCTAAAGACTTCTTTCCAGACAAGTCTGTCTAAAGAATAACAAGTGAATAAGCAGATCAAGAAGGAGTTGCAGCAACTCCAGAAACAGACAATGGCAGGAAAAACCTTGGTAGAGGTTAAAGAACTTGTGTGGACTGATATCTCTAAGTCCATAAACGAAATCTGGCCAATGGTTCAAATTATGTTTGAACAAAATGAATTGCTTGAGAGAAGCAAACAGGCAGTGGAAAAAATCAGAACGGAGCTAGGAGACATGCCTGCACAAGCCAATGAAATCATAAGGTTCCTTAATTCAAAGACCAGGGAGGAACTAGAAGAATTGAAGATCAAGGACAGGACTGAAACTATATTGGAGGTGAAACGAGTTCTGACCAAAAGAAGCCTCATGCTTCAGCTTGAGGAGAAAATCCAAGTTATGGATCAAGGAGTGCAAAGGTTTTTCCACAAGATAGATGCTCTGCAGAGGAAAGGCCTGCCTGGTATGAAAGTCATCAATGATAAATT
>JASDQU011314118.1:2791-14323 GCA_032191745.1 Picea mariana
TGGTAGGTTACATCATGCTCACTTTATATCCTATTTATAGTAAAGGAGATGCATTTGTATATGAATCTTATCTTATGCATTGGATGTATTGTAAAAGGAGGTTACCCCCTTGAAGTGGACTACTATTATTTGACTCTTTATCATTATTAAGGCGTTAATTTACTTCTTCCTTCTAATATTATGCTATTTTTGGAGTTTGGTTCATAACATCACTTTTAGAAAAAAACTGATTAAGGTACATAAATGAAGGAATAAATGCGTTTGTACGACATGAGGAATCAATGCATGTATGGATGTATGTGAAATTCAAAATGTTGAAAACTAAGCTTGGATGTGTATGAACGAATCGTATGGATTGAAGTCTTGATTTTATTGTATGTATTTTATACAATGTTCAATAAAAGGTATGAATTAATTGTGTAGAATTGGCTACCTGTACGAAAGAGAGAATTTTAGATTCGAGTGTATAGACATGTATGTACAATAGATTTCAATAGTGCCTATATGTAATTGGTTGGATGAAACTCCTATATGAATTGCTAATTAACTGCTATGTATGACATGTGTGTAGATAAGGTATCTAACACACAAATTTGGCCAAGTTTAGCTTTGATATTAGATGAAATAAACATATTCCTATTTATGACCGATTGCAAGATATATTTTTGCAAATAAAAATATATTGAATGATGTTGATTAATAAGAAGTGATGATAATATGTTGATATAATAATCCTCATGAAAATGTACATATATGCATTGACTAGTCATGAGGTGAGGGGGTATGTCCTTGACCTTTCATTAATCTATTTATTTAGTATGTGTTATTTATGATTATTATTATTTGTGTTTGTCACAATACCAATATGATTTGTAATGGATTAGTTGATGACCATCACTATTCACCAACATACACATTATATTAAAAATTAAAATGTTCCACCTTTGTGTTTAAAAAATTACTATATATTCATCAATCAATGTATTTTATTTAAGCATTTCAAATGAAAGCCAAACAATCATAGCAACACAATACACACAATTATGTACCCTAGAGAACCCAAAGATGGAAAACTCCAACAATGAAATGGTTATTCTTGGATCTTATTTAGTGTCAATTATTTTCATATTACAAGGGATCCATGACCTTCTTTAGTTGTGGGAAAATCTCAATTAACAAGATTTTTTTTTCCTATTTTCGTGTTAGACAATTTTCTTCCTATGTTCCATGTTTTATGTGCCTCTTGGGAAATAATTTCAATTCCCTCTCTAATTTATATCCCCTATCCCAAGCTACCTCTTGTAGTTCTCCAACTTCCAAGACCAAGCTTCCCACAAAACTCCAAATCAAACCCTTTTCTTGACCCTTCTCTACCCTTTTATTTTTCCTTGTCGTGGGTAGTTCAAAAACTTCAGTAAAATAAATCTTTATCCTATTTATCTGCTTCTCAATGAGTGTTATATCCATATAATTGCTAACAACCAAAATTATGGACATTTCCTCCAACTATTTTTGAATGACCTTCTAATTAATAATTACAAATGTGGTATTCCAAGTGGAAATTGCAATCACCTAGTTATATGTCGAATCCCATTCTATTCTATACCCTTCTTTAACTCCCACAAGTTAGTGACTATTGGCTTAATACCTCCGAATCTACCAAGGAAGGATTATTTGTTTATTCCCTACAATCCCATGGTAAATCTCTAGCTAATTGTTGTTCCAGTCTATCGATGCTTCAAGGAGAAACCAAAGGTTGAGTTAGAGTTTTCCACCACATTCTTGTATTTTAGAATTTTTTTTATTAGCTTGAATTTTATATATTTCCTAAACAACTTGAGAACTAATTCAAACTTACTTACATTTTGTTTCTTCTAGCAAGGATATTATTTAGAACAAGGATTGAACTTAAAATATTAACATATAAAATCTCAAGTAGATGTCTAAAATCAAGATGCTACACCAAATAGGTTTGAACCTATGATGTTTCTTATTTTGAAATATCTACATATCTATATGTGACCATATACAATTGCTTGTAAGAAAATGGATGAGGAATTTGATGTCCTTCATGCAATTGTTTTTAGTTAACCTATATTTATACCATAATATGTTGAATATTGACATGTATCTTAGTGAGACTATAGATAAAAGATGTAACTATGCTGTCTTACTAGTTTTGGGCATGAAAAAAAGTTATAAGTACAAAAATTAAAATATAATATGGAGAAAGAGGTTGAAACCCATAACAAACCTCAGTATGAGAATGCATTTTTAATGATTGAGGGTTGTTGGCATAGGGGAAGACCCAGGTTTCAGCTCCGAGAGCGCACCAACAAGACCTAACTATTGGCCCTTTCAGAAGCACCTGCGAGGCAGATGCAGTCTCACCCGAAGTAGCTATAGGGGGTTGTAGGACACATGTGTCTACAACTAGAGGAAATACAAAGTGGATCCAATACAATACCAACAAAACATATAGA
Source organism: Picea mariana (assembly GCA_032191745.1). NCBI lineage: Eukaryota > Viridiplantae > Streptophyta > Pinopsida > Pinales > Pinaceae > Picea > Picea mariana. Next base: position 5,275 of record JASDQU011314118.1, read on the forward strand.
TATCATTTACCAACTTAAACCTACTTCGCACAATATATCTCAGATCTGGCACAATAATGAAATAATAGAGAAATCAAAAGACAAAGAATACAACATCAATCACACACAAAAACAAGATGTACATGGTTCACCCTGTCCCTAGGGATATGTCCACATAACTGTGCTTTATAATATATTAAGTGAAAGCATACAGTCCTATCTGCGCTCTTAGCTAGCAGATCTTCTCTCTTTCTCTCTTTTTCCCTTCCTCTCTTTTTCCCTTCCCTGCGTACCCAGCTGTAGGGTTGATCCTCACACCCAACTGAAGATCTTACAATACAAAATTCTCTCTCAGCACAATACTTCCCTCTCAGTAATAACAACAATCACTCATCATCACATAATCGACGAACCCATCCCAGGTCCTATTGACCTTTATTTATACATTACAATAGCTCACCGACAGCCCTAGGCTGAGACCTAGGTGTCAAAACCCTAGATACCAAAACCCTAGCTGTATAAAACCCTAGGTCAACTTGACCCATGTTCTCAGGGCTTCGCCAGCGTGTCTTTCCTTATTTCTCGCGTGGTGCTCCAAAGCATCCAACAGTTTCTTTTTCTGCTTGATGAGTTGTCCACAATCCGTCTTCCTTGCTGATATGTCATCCTTGATCTCTTCATCCAATGACTTGATTTCTCTTACTTTGCTCCATCTTTTCTGCTATTCTGCTCACTTCGACACAATATCAGTGGTTGTGTCTTCTGCGCAGTTCACATTTCACCTTTTTCGCCTTAATCTTCGCTTACTTCCATAACCAAGGGCCAACAACCCCCCAACACTCACATGTGACTCGTCCTGAGGCACTTCAGATATGATCCTTCTATTTTTCTTCAACTTCAGGCTGTGAGGTGCAGCCTGTGCTTTCTGCTCTCTCTCCCTCACTGTGTGCAGACTGTCTTTTCTATGTCTGGTACCAAGTTTCAATTGCACCTGATACCTATACCCTTCCTCTTTTTCTCTTACTTATGGCTGTGAGGCAGATGGTTTTCATAGTACAATTTCAACTGCCTCCCTTTCACCAAACCTTCCTTCCATTCTCCATTCAAAGTTTTTAACTTAGCAACTCCTCCTTTCGTAACATAGACAACCTCATATGGCCCCAACCAATGTGTTCTAAACTTCCCTAGATGCTTCATGAATTTGCTGTCATATACCAATACCAAATCTGCTTGCTTAAAGGATTTCTTCTTGATATGCCTATCATGGTAGGCCTTTTCTCTTTCCTTCTGTACCTGCTGATGGAATCCTACAATAAATATGTCTTCTTCAAGTTTGACCAACTGTGCGAGCCTCTCTTGAACAATGCCAATGTCATCCATATCTGTAAAGGCTTCTATTCTTAGGCTAGGGACCAAATATTCCATGGGGACAACTGCTTATAGACCATAAACCAAATTAAAGGGGGTTTGCATTGTTAACTTCTTACAAGTGGTTCTATAGGTCCATAGTACTGCTGGTACTCTTAAATCCCAGTCATCCCTATTCACACTGCAAATCTTCGTCGACGCTGTTTCCAAGATCTTATTGAATGCTTCAACTGTTCCATTTGCTTGTGGATGGTAGGGTGTGCTCTTCTGATGATGAACTGCAAATTCCTCAGTCAAGGGTCAATAGTATTATTAATAAAATGTGTGCCTTGATCACTCATAAGGATCTCCGGGCATCCAAATATGGTTATGATGTCATCAAATATGAAGTGCACAACTGTAGTTGCACTACAATCTTTAACTACTCTTGATTCGGCTCATCTGGTCAAGTACTTTGTCGCAGTGATTATGTATCTGGCTCCTATGCACTTACCTGGTGGGTTTATAGGTCCCATGAAATCAATGGCCCATTTATCAAATGCTTGTAGGGTTAGATGGGGTTCTAGTGGCGTTTCATCTCTTCTGGATGGTTTCCAAACTCTTTGGCATACATCGCAGGCTATGTAGTAGTCTTTAGCATCTTTGCATAAAGTAGGCCACTAGAGGCCAGCTCTAAGAACCTTCTGCACTGTTTCTTTTCCTGCGTAGTGTCCTCCTATGATACCTTCATGAGATTCTACTAAAATCAATGGTATTTTTTCTTCCAGAACACATCTCCTTAGGATCTCATCAGGTCCCATCTTATATATCTATCCAACTATAAGTGAAAATTATGCAACGTGCACCACCAAATGTTTCTTCTGGGTGATTGTATATTCACTAGGTGCCATTCCTGTTGAAAGGAACTGAACTATCTCGGTGAAGTGGTCATCAATATTTCTAATATCCAACAACTGGGCATCTGACAATGTATCTTCCAAACTAGTAGGTTCCTCTCCATGTTCCAACCTCGACAAGTGGTCAGGTCCCTTGTTCATTCTCCCTGGCTTAACCACGATCTCAAAATCATATTCCTAAAAAAGAAGAAGCCATATGCATATTATTCCCCCCAACACTAGCTTGTTGATTAGGTATTTCAGTGTGGAGTGATCAGTGAACATTTTAAAGTGTCCTCCCAACAAGTAGTGGCGAAATTTCTGCAGCGCGTACACCATGGATAACCCTTCTCTCTCAGTGGTGGTGTAATTAATCTCAACTGTTGATAGCTTCTTGCTAGCAAAGGCTAATGGGTGGTCAATGTCTCCAGCTCTCGGTTGTGCTAACACAACTCATAATGCAATAGAGGATGCATCGACATGCACATGAAATTCCTTGCTCCAATCCGGGAAAACCAAAATAAGCGCAGTAACCATTTTTTGTTTCAGTGTGTTGAAGCTCTACTGACATTCTTCTGTCCATTGAAACTGACAATATTTCTTAAAAATCTTCTCCATAGGTGTCGTGATCTATGCATAGCCTTTAATGAACTTCTTGTAGTATCCAGTATGTCCCAATGTAGTGCGCAACTGTTTTACTGAAGTAGGAGGGGGAAAATCAACTATAATGGCAATCTTAGAGGGGTCTACCAGCAATCCCTACTTACACAAAATATGGCCTAGCAACACTCCAAAGGGTGAAAATAAGATGCACTTCTTTAGGTTCAAGGCAATCTGACACTACCTACACTTATCCAACATTAGTCTTAAACATTCAATATTATTTTGCAATAAGCTAAAAACAATCCAATCATCAAAATATGCTTCCATAAATTTATGTAAAAACTCCTTGAATGCTTCGACCACCACCCTGGAAAAGATGGCTAGTGTATTCTTCAATCCAAATGACATCATTGTATACTGGTAGGATCCCCATTCTATTGCAAATGCGGTCTTATGGTGATCTTCCTTGGCAATCTGGATCTGATGGTATCCTTAAAACCCATCTGTGAAGGAGTAGACCCCTTGTCCTCCTACATTGTCTAACACTTCATTAGTAAATGACGTAGGGAATGGATCATGTAGACATGCATCATTCAACTTCATGAGATCTACACATATCTTGATCTCTTCGGTCTTCTTATCCTGCACCACCATAGGGATAATCCATTATGACTCTTCAACATGTTCTATGATTCCTGCTTCCAACATTCTGTCTAGTTCAATGTTCACTTTCTCCTTATATTTAGAGTTAAATATGTAAGGTCTCTGTTTGACTGGCCTTGCATCTGGTTTCAAAGGGATCTTCATCTCTCCCATGGGCCCTTTAATTCCCTTCATATCAGTGAACTTGGTTGGAAACAAGTCTTGATATTCATGCAGTAATTTGGTGATCTTGTCAATAGTGGCAACATCCTAGTAATATCCAACATTTGCAAGCTTCGGTGGTTGTTTTGTTCCAATGTTGTCTTTCTTAATTTTAATTGGCTTTCCAATGAAATGTAACTCAACTCCTGGTCCTTCTATGTCTCTCTTTCCTTTTGTTTTGATTATGTTCACCTTCCTAGGATCATCATCTTCATCAACATTGATATTGTAACAACCTTGCAATTTATGAAGAGGCGCAATCCATTCGTCCTCTTCTTGTTCCAAAGGGATGCTAGGTGCCTCCTCAAAAAATTTCTGTCGTACAATATTTAATGCTTGATCCACTGTAGGATATTGGATTTCAAATAAAAAGGTAGTTACAAAGTTCTGAGTCATACTTTCCCAATCTGTAGTGACGAGGCACAGTTTTTCTTGAAGATACCAATTGATAGGGGTTGTGTCCAACGTGCTAATGAATTTGTGCACCCACTACTCTTTAGGAATGCTTCTCCAAACTTCCTCGCAACTTTTCACATGGTCCTTCGGAAAACTTCGACCTGTCTACCTCACTTCGCAACCTTCTACTTGTTCTAAAAACCACGATGTCATCAGAGTGAGACATTGTACCCAGTCTGTAATGTTATTTTTGTGTGTCTCCCACCATCTTGCTGGAGTTTCTTTCAAGGCCTCATCTAGTGCAAACAATCTTTGTTGTATTGGTAAAATTTCTTCAAATTCCAACAAGAAATCTTCTAAATGATTTATACCATAAAAGGTGGACAATTTACTTAGTGTTGTGCCGATCCAAAGAACTTCTCTGGTTAATATATCACATCTCCTTTTAGATACTTCATACATTTTGTTCTGCCAGTTCTCCATTGCTTCTTCTGAATCTGATGAACATGCTCTGTCACTTCACTAGCTTAGGTTCCCATCTGCTATAGGGTGAATGTAATTCTGCTATCTGGCTGTTAATTTGTATATGTTTTCTAGTTCATATACGCAGTCTTCTTCTCTGATAGGTTCACTATACCTGCGAACTTCATCAGGATCCAAAGGTGTAATGGCCCTAAGGCCATCTCCTTCAAACGTCATTCTTATTTTATTTAAATCAACCACAGTGGATTTGTTGAAATCCCAATCAATTCCTAATAATGCAGGGTAAGGACAATTATCATCAACTATCTCAATCACCTCAAAGTCTGCAAACGTCCTCACTTCGTCGATGTCTACAAGGACATGTTCCAATATCCCAAAGGGGCTTACATATTGCTAATTAGCCATCCTAATCTTGATAGGGGAATATATCAACTCAGTTTTTCCCATCAGTGCCCAGGTCTGCTTCATCATGACATTGACCTCCGACCCTAAGTCGAGGACCACATAGTCTATATGATACTCTCCAATTTGAGCATTCGGGTGTAGGTCCTTATTTGTCCTTCTCTTTTTAGAGACTTGGTGTACTGATCTACTTAGTAAAGGATCTACCTTTCCTAGCTCATACTATCTGATTAAATTTTGTAGCTCTTGTACAATGCTTTCATCCTGAATCAAATTAATGCAAGTATATAAGAATTCCATGAGATTTCTTACCTCTTTTCCTTCTGTTGGTGGAGAAGATTGATCGAATGCCAGAGGCATTACACATTCTCTTAATTTTGGTTGTGTCTTTGAGGAAGAACCTTGGTCTCTCCCGAATTCTTTCACGGTGTCCTCAAATGTTTGTTTTTCTTTCCTTGCATCAAACACTTGTGTCTTCTCTGCAGTTTTTCTGAATCCTGATTCTTCTGTAGTCTTTCCTTGGGTCGCTCTGTCTTCTCCTGTGACAACACAACATCTAGTGATAACAACAACTCTAGGGTCCTCTCTGTGGGGTTCAACATATATCAGTTTCACTTGTGGGTTTTCACCCCGTCTTTCCTGAAGTTTAGCTAGTAATGCTGGACATTCCTCAATAACATGTTCGAATGAGTTGCAGTAACTGCACGTGGTACAAGGGTTCTAACAATCCCTTGCCAAGTGTCCTGGATATGCACAATTAGAACAAATTATTTGGCCTCTACATTGACCCATACCTCCTCCTCTTCCTCTTCCTCTGAATCCACCACGAGGGTTGAAGTTTCCTCTTCCTGGGGAATTATACTGCGTAGTGTTTCCTTCTTGTTGTACTTCACCTTGAATTTTGTATATATCCCTTGACCTTTCATGCATGAGGTCATATGCCCTACAATCCACATCATCATGTCCTATCGACTTACATAACATGCAATACATATTTGTAGGTGTCTGGAAATATTTTTGTATGTAATAACATTCACTAGGGCGATGCCTATTTCTACATACCTCGCACCAAGGTAGGGTACCTTGCTTCAAAGGTCTCAGATCTCTATATTCCAAGTACTTGTGGAATAGGGGGCAATGCTCCTTGTCATGGCCTTCTGATTTGCATCTAATGCACCATATATCTTCTCTTTTATCTTTTCTCTTTTCTTTCTTCATATCTTCAACCTGCAGAGATAGGCTAGTCAATTGACTCAAGATTTGACTCATACCTAAACTAGATTATTCCATCGGATTTGATTCTAGTTTCATGGTGATCTCCAATGCCTTATTCTGCGAAGCAATATTCTGTTGCATCAGAGGGACTCTGATGTGTGGTAAGAGGGCATAAATGAACCATTCCTTGTTCTGCTCATTTGGTATCTGAAAAATCAAATGGCCTGTTAAGGTCTTAAACCTATGATCAAACTCCCAAACAAGTTCAACTACTTTCTACTTGATTTCTTTCAGTTTTGTAATGCATTATGACTCTGACTTGGGTTTCTTGAATTCTGCAATCAACGCGGTCTTAATCTCATTCAATGGTTTTGGCTGGACAACTCCTTGGACAAACTTAATGTACCATCTCAGTGTGCGGTCTCTCAGGGTAGTACTAAACTGAGCTCGTTTAACAACTTCATCAGTGACATTCTTAATACTCCATACAACTTCACATAGAAACCGGTGCTGATCAGGATATTCAAATCCATCTCCTCTAAAGGTGGGTAACCTCATCTCATCTGCCATAGATCTTCCTAGGTTTCCTGACTGAGTGTGTGTTGAACCACTTGTACATGTGCTATGAGTGCTTTGATAACTTAGGTTACTCTAGTTACTTAATGCCACTGAAACAACAGGAGGAGTAATAGTACTTACTTCAACGATCTGTGCAGTTCCTGAAGTCTTTGATTCTTCTTGGTGAGGTTCTTCAGTATTTTCTTCTCTTGGTCCAACAGACCCTGAATGTTCCTCTTTCGGTAGATATTCCTCTTCTCCACTATAAAACCCTTCTTCCTATAGAAGAGGTTCATGATCTTTCTCAAACAAGTTCACCAAAGGAACTTCTCTAAAGGTCCTCCCACTGCGCGTATGTCCAACCTCTGTGTCGTTGTCTCTATCTGAATCCTTGAACATTAAATTTTCAATTTGATCCACTACTATATCTTCAATATGTTCTTCTCATGCAATAACATCTTGATCTTCAACCTCAGAAAATGTAAAATGTTTTCTCTAGGTCCCTTGAAGAAGTACCTCTCTGCTTGACTATACGATTCTACTCTGTCAACAACAAACTCAGTGATATACCCTCCAATAGTACTATCGAACCACTAGTCTACTGCTCTTGACATGAAGTTATCAAATCTCTTGACCTTCTTGATCAACATCAACATCCAAACCACAGGTGGTCTATATCTAATCTCAAACTGGGTATCTGCTAACCTGGCTAACCACTCGTATAGCTCTTGATGAATTCCTCCAAAGAAAATATTGTGTATATTAGTAAAGATATACATTCCCAACCAGTCCTCGGTGCTAATCTTAGGGTTATTGTTCTAGGCTTCTGTGAAGTCCTTTTCTTGTTCTTCTATCCACTTATGAATCTATGTATTTGATGGAAACCACCTTGACATTCCCTCAAGAAGATCCCAGTCTCGAAAACAAAACCATTTGTTGGCACAGGTGTAGATCCAAGGTTCAACTCTGAGAGTGCACCAACAAGGCCTAACTACCGGCCCTTTCGGCAGCACCTGCGAGGCAGATGTGGTCTCACCTAAAGTAGCTATAGGGGGTTGTAGGACACATGTGTCTAAAACCATAGGAAATACAAAGTGGATCCAATACAAGACCAACACAACATCTAGATATCATTTACCAACTTAAACGTACTTCGCACAATATATCTAAGATCTAGCACAATAATGCAATAACAGAGCAATCAGAAGACAAAGAACACAACATCAATCACACACAACAACAACATGTACGTGGTTCACCCTCTCCCTAGGTCTACGTCCATAGAACTGTGATCTGTAATATATTAAGTGAAATCATATAGTTCTATCTGCGCTCTTAGCTAGCATATCTTCTCTCTTTCTCTCTTTTTCCCTTCCCTGCGCACCTAGCTGCAGGGTTGATCCTCGCACCCAGCTAAAGATATTACAATGCATAATGCTCTCTTAGAAAAATACTTCCCTCTCAGTAATAACAACAATCACTCATCATAACATAATCGACGAACCCATACCAAGTCCTCTTGACCTTTATTTATACATCACAATAGCTCACTGACAACCTTAGGTCGATACCTAGGTGTCAAAACCCTAGGTGTCTAAAACCCTAGGTCAACTTGACCTGCGTTCTCAGGGCTTCGCCAACCTGTCTTTCCTTCTTTCTCGTGTGGTGCTCCAAAGCATCCAACGATGGATTTTTCCGCTTGCTGATTTGTCCACAATCCGTCTTCCTTGTTGATCTGCCATCCTTGATCTCTTCATCCAACAACTTGCTTTCTCTTACTTCACTCCGTCTTTTCTTCTCTTCTACTCACTTCAACCCAGTATCAGTCACTGTTTCTTCTTCGCAGTTCACATTTCACCTTTTTTGCCTTAATCTTCGCTTACTTCCATAACCAATGGCCAACACGGGTCTCTATAGCTATGCCAAATGATGTGAAAGTAGTCATATCATTGTGTGTTCTTCTAATGATAAAAAGAACGAGAATGGACTAAGGTTAAATGAACAATCTTAGTTAGACTATCAGTTTGTGGATGTAAAGAAGTAAAACAATGTAGCTAACGACGAAGCATCGTCCACAAAGATTGCCAAAAATAATTAAAAAATTTAGAATCTCTATCAAAGAAAATGGTACAAGGAAAACCAAAATTTGTCTAAAAATACCATAAAAATGATTTGGATTGGATCATTATGTTATTTTTCATCTATCACAATGATTTTAGAGTGAAAAAAAATTGAAGGAATAAGTTTGTAGGGCCATTTTGTGTCAGGTCCTAGTTTGGAAAATTGGGGTTGAGAACCTTCCAGAG
>JASDQU011314118.1:14425-24631 GCA_032191745.1 Picea mariana
TCAATGTATCCATCTCTCAGTTGTGCAAACACAACTCATAATGCAATAGAGGATGCATCGACATGCACATGAAATTCCTTGCTCCAATTCGGGAAAACCAAAATAAGCGCAGTAACCATTTTCTGTTTCAATGTGTCGAAGCTCTACTGACATTCTTCTGTCCATTGAAACTAACAATATTTCTTCAAAATCTTCTCCATGGGTGTCGTGATCTATGCATAGCCTTTAATGAACTTCTTGTAGTATCCAGTATGTCCCAACGTAGTGCGCAACTGTTTTACTGAAGTAGGAGGGGGAAAATCAACTATAATGGCAATCTTAGAGGGGTCTACCAGCAATCCCTGCTTACACACAATATGGCCTAGCAACACTCCAAAGGGTGAAAATAAGATGCACTTCTTCAGGTTCAAGGCAATCTGACACTACCTGCACTTATCCAACATTAGTCTTAAACATTCAATATTATTTTTCAATAAGCTAAAAACAATCCAATCATCAAAATATGATTCCATAAATTTATGTAAAAACTCCTTGAATGCTTTGACCACCACCCTGGAAAACATGGCTAGTGTATTCTTCAATCCAAATGGCATCATTGTATACTGGTAGGATCCCCATTCTATTGCAAATGCGGTCTTATGGTGATCTTCCTTGGCAATCTGGATCTGATGGTATCCTAAAAACCCGTTTGTGAAGGAGTAGACCCCTTGTTCTCCTACATTGTCTAACACTTCGTTAGTAAATGACATAGGGAATGGATCATGTAGACATGCATCATTCAGCTTCATGAGATATACACATATCTTGATCTCTTTGGTCTTCTTACTCTGCACCACCATAGGGATAATCCATTATGACTCTTCAACATGTTCTATGATTCCTGCTTCCAACATTCTGTCTAGTTCAATATTCACTTTCTCCTTATATTTAGGGTTAAATATGCAAGGTCTCTGTTTGACTGGCCTTGCATCTGGTTTCAAAGGGATCTTCATCTCTCCCATGGGCCCTTTAATTCCCTTCATATCAGTGAACTTGGTTGGAAACAAGTCCTGATATTCATGCAGTAATTTGGTGATCTTGTCAATAGTGGCAACATCCCAGTAATATCCAACATTTGCAAGCTTCGGTGGTTGTTTTGTTCCAATGTTGTCTTTCTTAATTTTAATTGGCTTTCCAATGAAATGTAACTCAACTCCTGGTCCTTCTATGTTTCTCTTTCCTTTTGTTTTGATTATGTTCACCTTCCTAGAATCATCATCTTCATCAACATTGATATTGTAACAACCTTGCAATTTATGAAGAGGTGCAATCCATTCGTCCTCTTCTTGTTCCAAAGGGATGCTAGGTGCCTCCTCAAAAAATTTATGTCGTACAATATTTAATGCTTGATCCACTGTAGGATATTGGATTTCAAATAAAAAGGTAGTTACAAAGTTCTGAATCATACTTTCCCAATCTGTAGTGATGAGGCATAGTTTTGCTTGAAGATACCAATTGATAGGGGTTGTGTCCAACGTGCTAATGAATTTGTGCACCCACTACTCTTTAGGAATGCTTCTCCAAACTTCCTCGCAACTTTTCACATGGTCCTTCGGACAACTTTGACCTGTCTACCTCACTTCGCAACCTTCTACTTGTTCTAAAAACCACGCTGTCATCAGAGTGAGACATTGTACCCAGTCTGTAATGTTATTTTTGTGTGTCTCCCACCATCTTGCTGGAGTTTCTTTCAAGGCCTCATCTAGTGCAAACAATCTTTGTTGTATTGGTAAAATTTCTTCAAATTCCAACAAGAATTTTTCTAAATGATTTATACCATAAAAGGTGGACAAGTTACTTAGTGTTGTGCCGATCCAAAGAAATTCTCTGGTTAATATAGCACATATCCTTTTAGATACTTCATACATTTTGTTCTTCCAGTTCTCCAGTGCTTCTTATGAATCTGATGAACATGCGTTGTCACTTCACTAGCTTAGGTTCCCATCTGCTATAGGGTGAATGTAATTCTGCTATCTGGCTGTTAATTTGTATATGTTTTCTAGTTCATATACGCAGTATTCTTCTCTGATAGGTTCACTATACCTGCAAACTTCATCAGGATCCAAAGGTGTAATGGCCCTAAGGCCATCTCCTTCAAATGTCATTCGTATTTTATTTAAATCAACCACAGTGGATTTGTTGAAATACCAATCAATTCCTAATAGCGCAGGGTAAGGACAATTATCATCAACTATCTCAATCACCTCAAAGTCTGCAAACGTCCTCACTTCGTCGATGTCTACAAGGACATGTTCCAATATCCCAAAGGGGCTTACATATTGCTAATTAGCCATCCTAAGCCTGATAGGGGAATAGATCAACTCAGTTTTTCCCATCAGTGCCCAGGTCTGCTTCGTCATGACATTGACCTATGACCCTAAGTCGAGGACCACATAGTCTATATGATACTCTCCAATTTGAGCATTCGGGTGTAGTTCCTTATTTTTCCTTCTATTTTTAGAGACTTGGTGTATTGATCTACTTAGTAAAGGATCTACCTTTCCTAGCTCATACTATCTGATTAAATTTTGTAGCAAGTATATAAGAATTCCATGAGATTTCTTACCTCTTTTCCTTCTGTTGGTGGAGAATATTTATCGAATGCCAGAGGCATTACACATTCTCTTAATTTTGGTTGTGTCTTTGAGGAAGAACCTTGGTCTCTCCCGAATTCTTTCCCGGTGTCCTCAAATGTTTGTTTTTCTTTCCTTGCATCAAACACTTGTGTCTTCTCTGCAGTTTTTCTGACTCCTGATTCTTCTATAGTCTTTCCTTGGGTCGCTCTGTCTTCTCCTGTGACAACACAACATCTAGTGATAACAACAACTCTAGGGTCCTCTCCGTGGGGTTCAACATATATCAGTTTCACTTGTGGGTTTGCACCCCGTCTTTCCTGAAGTTTAGCTAGTAATGCTGGACATTCCTCAATAACATGTTCGAATGAGTTGCAGTAACTACACGTGGTACAAGGGTTCTAACAATCCCTTGCCAAGTGTCCTGGCTATGCACAATTAGAACAAATTATTTGGCCTCTACCTTGACCCATACCTCCTCCTCGTCCTCTTCCTCTGAATCGACCACGAGGGTTGAAGTTTCCTCTTCCTGGGGAATTATACTGCGTAGTGTTTCCTTCTTGCTGTACTTCACCTTGAATTTTGTATATATCCCTTGACCTTTCATGCATGAGGTCGTAAGCCCTACAATCCACATCATCATGTCCTACCGACTTACATAACATGCAATACATATTTGTAGGTGTCTGGAAATATTTTTTTATGTAATAACATTCACTAGGGCGATGCCTATTTCTACATACCTCGCACCAAGGTAGGGTACCTTTCTTCAAAGGTCTCAGAGCTCTAGATTCCAAGTACTCGTGGAATAGGGGGAAATGCTCCTTTTCATGGCCTTCTGATTTGCATCTAATGCACCATATATCTTCTCTTTTATCTTTTCTCTTGTCTTTCTTCATATCTTCAACCTGCAGAGATAAGCTAGTCAGCTGACTCAAGATTTGACTCATACCTAAACTAGATTCTTCCATCGGATTTGATTCTAGTTTCATGGTGATCTACAATGCCTTAGTCTGCGAAGAAATATTCTGTTGCATCAGAGGGACTCTGATGTGTGGTAAGAGGGAATCAATGAACCATTCCTTGATCTTCTCATTTGGTATCTGAAAAATCAAATGGCCTGTTAAGGTCTTAAACCTATGATCAAACTCCCAAACAAGTTCAACTACTTTCTGCTTGATTTCTTTCAGTTCTGTAATGCATTATGACTCCGACTTGGGTTTCTTGAATTATGCAATCAACGCAGTCTTGATCTCATTCAATGGTTTTGGCTGGACAACTCCTTGGACAAACTTCATGTACCATCTCAGTGCGCGGTCTCTCAGGGTAGTACTAAACTGATCTCATTTAACAACTTCATCAGTGACATTCTTAGTACTCCATACAACTTCACATAGAAACCGGTGCTGATCAGGATATTCAGATCCATCTCCTCTAAAGGTGGGTAACCTCATCTCATCTGCCATAGATCTTCCTAGGTTTCCTGACTGAGTGTGTGCTGAACCACTTGTACCAGTGCTATGAGTTCTTTGATAACTTAGGTTACTCTAGTTACTTAATGCCACTGAAACAACAGGAGGAGTAATAGTACTTACTTCAACAATCTGTGCAGTTCCTGAAGTCTTTGATTCTTCTTGGTGAGGTTCTTCAGTATTTTCTTCTCTTGGTCCAATAGACCCTGAATGTTCCTCTTTCGGTAGATATTCCTCTTCTCCACTATAAAACCCTTCTTCCTATAGAAGAGGTTCATGATCTTTCTCAAACAAGTTCGCCAAAGGAACTTCTCTAAAGGTCCTCCCACTGCGCGTATGTCCAACCTCTGTATCGTTGTCTCTGTCTGAATCCTTGAACATTAAATTTTCAATTTGATCCACTACTATATCTTCAATATGTTCTTCTCATGCAATAACATCTTGATCTTCAACCTCAGAAAATGAAATTTTTTTCCTCTAGGTCTCTTGAAGAAGTACCTCTCTGCTTGACTATACGATTCTACTCTGTCAACAACAAACTCAGTGATATACCCTCCAATAGTACTATCGAACCACTGGTCTACTGCTCTTGACATGAAGTTATCAAATCTCTTGAACTTCTTGATCAACATCAACATCCAAACCACAGGTGGTCTATATCTGATCTCAAACTGGGTATCTGCTAACCTGGCTAACCACTCATATAGCTCTTGATGAATTCCTCCAAATAAAATATTGTGTATATTAGTAAAGATATACCTTCCCAACCAGTCCTCGGTGCTAATCTTAGGGTTCTTGTTCTAGGCTTCTGTGAAGTCCTTTTCTTGTTCTTCTATCCACTTATGAATCTCTGTCTTTGATGGAAACCACCTTGACATTCCCTCAAGAAGATCCCAGTCCCGAAAACAAAACCATTTGTTGGCACAGGTGTAGATCCAGGGTTCGACTCTGAGAGTGAACCAACAAGGCCTAACTACCGGCCCTTTCGGTAGCACCTGCGAGGCAGATGAAGTCTCACCTAAAGTAGCTATAGGGGGTTGCAGGACACAGGTGTCTAAAACCATAGGAAATACAAAGTGGATCCAATACAAGACCAACACAACATCTAGATATCATTTACCAACTTAAACATACTTCGCACAATATATCTAAGATCTAGCACAATAATGCAATAACAGAGCAATCAGAAGATAAAGAACACAACATCAATCACACACAACAACAACATGTATGTGGTTCACCCTCTCCCTAGGTCTACGTCCACAGAACTGTGATTTGTAATATATTAAGTGAAATCATATATTCCTATCTGTGCTCTTAGCTAGCATATCTTCTCTCTTTCTCTCTTTTTCCCTTCCCTGCGCACCTAGCTGTAGGGTTGATCCTCACACCCAGCTAAAGATCTTAAAATACATAATGCTCTCTTAGCAAAATACTTCCCTCTCAGTAATAACAACAATCACTCATCATAACATAATCGACGAACCCATCCCAAGTCCTCTTGACCTTTATTTATACATCACAATAGCTCACTGACAACCTTAGGCCGATACCTAGGTGTCAAAACCCTAGGTGTCTAAAACCCTAGGTCAACTTGACCCGCATTCTCAGGGCTTCGCCAACCTGTCTTTCCTTCTTTCTCGTGCGGTGCTCCAAAGCATCCAATGATGGATTTTTTCGCTTGCTGATTTGTCCACAATCCATCTTCCTTGTTGATCTGTCATCCTTGATCTCTTCATCCAATGACTTTCTTTCTCTTAATTCACTCCGTATTTTCTGCTCTTCTACTCACTTCAACCCAGTATCAGTCACTGTGTCTTCTTCGCAGTTCACATTTCACCTTTTCTACCTTAATCTTCGCTTACTTCCATAACCAATGGCCAACACGGGTCTCTATAGCTATGCCAAATGATGTGAAAGTAGTCATATCATTGTGTGTTCTTCTAATGATAAAAAGAACGAGAATGGACTAAGGTTAAATGAAAAATCTTAGTTAGACTATCAGTTTGTGGATGTAAAGAAGTAAAACAATGTAGCTAACGACGAAGCATCGTCCACAAAGATTGCCAAAAATAATTTAAAAATTTAGAATCTCTATCAAAGAAAATGGTAAAAGGAAAACCAAAATTTGTCTAAAAATACCATAAAAATGATTTGGATTGGATCATTATGTTATTTTTCATCTATCACAATGATTTTAGAGTGAAAAAAAATTGAAGGAATAAGTTTGTAGGGCCATTTTGTGTCAGGTCCTAGTTTGGAAAATTGGGGTTGAGAACCTTCCAGAGCCATTTTGAGGCACTAAATGACATTTTTTGGGGTTTCAATGTTTGGAACTTGTGCCCACACCCTTGAAGGTCTTATACACTTTGAGACCTTTCCAAAAATGAAAACCATGGCTCAATTGAGTCTCGTATGCGAAATTTATGCCTCCCACAAGTTGACCTACCTTGTTGACCACCATGGTATGAGTGGATGCCACATCAATCTCTCTTTAATCAAACACGTTGGGCCAACTACATGTGCAATTTTAAGAATATTCTAGAAGGTACATACCTTATCAATTATTGATGGTTGAGGAAGTCAAAAACCTACCTCTAGATGGATATCAGGATATGTTAAATATTGGGCCGCTAGGAGAAGAATGGGTTCCATTCTTTAGCATTGTATTTGTTCCATAGTTGAGAAAAGAACATGGGAGTGGTATTTTGAGAAAATAACAAAGGAGGAGAGATTTTTTAGCAGCCATGTAGGCCATAGTGTCAAAGACAACTCCACAAAGAGTGCCTCTTTCTTTTTTTACTTTCATTTGAAGAAAAGAGAGCAGAGCGACCTCACCTTCTAGTTAGGTTTTGTCCCATATTGGGTTTCCTAGGTTATATGTTGTGTTTAATTGTGGATGGTGTGTGAGTATTTTATTTATTTTTATCTATTTTTTGCATTTCAACTATTTCATACATTTAAGTAGAAAACTAGTAATTAAAGAATCTGAGATATAAAGAAAATTAACCTTCACAGTAAAGACTTCAGTGTTTTATTAGATATGTTGTGACAAACTTTGGGGTATTTGTGGAGATTTGTAGGGATCCAGGAATTTGTTTAAGAAGAAAGTCACAAAACCTTAGCCTAAGTTTGTTCATAACATCCCTCGAGATCTAGCAAAGGAGAGGTTTGCGAGGTTAGAAGAACAAGTTGCTGACATATGTTGCAATATGTCCCTCATAATGGTGGCTCTAGCAAGAAAACTTAGATTGTTCAGAGAAGTTTGAGGCTCGAAATCAAAGACTATATCAGATGGGAAACTGGGGGATAATGAAGACCCAAAAAAGGATTCATGGAAGGAACCGAGAAAGAGTAACCGAATTCCAGTACCATAAACTCTTCACAGTATTTATTCGAGATGGAAGCAAAAGTGGACATAAAGCCATATCAAGGTGAGAACGATGCATTAAAATTGAATCATTGGTTGCATAAACTAGAAGTTTATTTTTGTGTTCACCATATATATGAAGAGAAAAAGATATCATTTTCCAGACTGAAGTTAGAGGGCCATGCTTTAACTTGGTGGGAAAACCATACATAAACACTTAGGCTACAGGGTGATCCACTTGTAACTAGGTGGGAGGACTTCAAAACCATAATCAAGTTCCAATTATATCCTATTGGGTATGTACAGGACCAATGGATCTAGTGGCATTGCTTCAGGCAGAAGCAAGAGAAGGGTGTACAAGAGTACACCGATGAGTTCAGAAAGATGGCCATCATGTTGGGTATCTCTCCTAAGAGCCCATATGGAATCCTAAAGTATTTAGGGGGTCTACATAGCCATCTATGAAATAAAGTGATTCTTTTCAATCCAATGACAGTGGATGAGGCATGTGTACATGCACAATATCTAGAAAAAAAAGGCCACAAGAAAGGGAAACCATGTGGTTCCAAGCAGAAAGAGCACTAGGAAGCTTCCAAGGAGGGGAAGAAAAAGTGGAAAGGGGGAAAGTATAAGAAAATGATAACCACTACACATTACTGCAAGGATCCTAGAAACCATTGTAACCATTGCAATATTGAAGGGAACATTGAGGAAAAGTGAAGGAAACTACATCTAGAGTTGAACCCGAAGAACCACAAGAAGGATGCAAAGAAAAATAATTTTATAGCCATGGATTCGAGCAATCAGGTTGAAATTATCTCTGATATGGATGAGAATATTGTTTTCACATCAATGCAAAAGGAGGTGAATATGAGTAGCCTTCATCACTAGGAAGAGAAGGAGATGACCAAACTATTCCACATCAAGATCCATGTCGAGATGAACAATATAGACACCTTATTTGACTCTGGTTCACAAGCTAACCTCATAGCAACAAATATGGTTAGCAACCTTATATTAGAGGTTTGTGATAATCCTAGCCCATATACAATGGGATGGATAAACAAGGATGTAGAGATCAAGGTAAAATAATAGTGTAAGGTTAAATTCGTTGTCAGTGTTGATTTTATTGATGAAGTAGAATTGGATGTAGTACCCCTCGATGTATGTGGCATAGTGTTTGGAATCCCCTACATGTAAATGGGGGATGGAATCTTCATGCATAGAGCCAACCAATATTGACTAATCAAGGATGGGAATTTCTACACCATCAACGCGGATAAATGCAAGTCAAATATCTCACTAGTAAGTTCCAACCAAGTCAAGAAGTTGATTAGTTCTAGTAAGAAATATGTTTTACTTTTCTTAAGAGAAAATCAAATTGAGGATGAGTCAATAAGAGTAAAGGCATTCTTGGAAGGGTGTACTAAAAAGTAGAAACATTAGTTGGAGGAGTTTCTACAGGCATACAAAGGAGTATTTCAGGAGCCTAAAAGGCTACCACCCAAGAGGGAAGTGGAGTAAGAAACATAGTTATTTCGTGACTCCCCATTGCCAAATATTGGGATTTATAGATAGTCCATTTTGGAAGAAAATGAAGTGAATAAGTAGCTGAAACAACTGTTGGAGTAGGTTGTGATTCGACCAAGCACCTCACCTTGTGGGTCACCTATCATAATTGTACCAAAGAAGGATGTGACTTGGCGAATGTGTATTGTATTGGAGATATATCACACCCACGTAGTATTTCCTATCCTATGTTTATTTGTCTATGTTGAGGGTGCCCCTAGTCTAATATATTCCTCTCTAGATTAGAATATTCTCCTCTAGATGAGGGTACCACATCCTCTTTAGTCTTCACTTAGTTGTACTTTAATTAGACTAGTGGAGTCAAGTTTTGCATGGAAACCTAAATATTATCACCAAATGTTGCATGCTCACCTCAGGATCATCACCAGGAGGGTGCACTTACCTTGGGATTCTCACTAGGAGGGCATACTTCACATGCATGAATCTAGGAGAGAAATACACATGTGCATGCATGCTATTCTCTCCACTCCACTTGTATTATCTAGTTAACTGACAAATGCATGGTCATTTAACTAGGATTAGGTGGTAGATAACTCATGTTTCTATCAGTGTATGTCCACATCTCTTTAGAATAATACTATGACACATTAGTTGGTTCATGTAGCTTATATATCATAAATTATTCACTCTTTGAGTGTATATTATTTTGGAATACAATTCTTTCATTCTCTCTCCAATTCTTCTCTTCTTCTCTCAACTTTTCAAGTTTTGTGTTCATTGTTTCTAGATAGATCCTTTGTGCAGGTTTCACTACAGTTTTACATGGTATCAAATCCCACAGGTTACTAAGAATAAGGTGCACAAGAACTCATTTGTACGTACATAAGATTGCAATAGTTAGAAAGAATATAATTTCCATCGTCAACACTTCTTACATGATCCAAAGTTTAGGGGGTATATGGTCTAAATTCGAATGCAAAAGTCATAAAGATAATGGATTGCCCATGTGGATCAAGGAGATACCCACCGCCTCATTAATTAATTGGGCTAACAAGTTGCCTATATGGGTCAAAGAAAGTCCCACCTCTCCATTATTGTATTGGGTTTTATTTTCCACTACTTAGTTAGCTGGGTAGTTAGATCTATTATTATAATAATAGAGACTCATTTAATGAGCTCTTTCCATTATTGTATTGGGTTTTATTTTCTACTACTTAGTTAG